>ATSW01038920.1:0-11087 GCA_000444245.1 Botryllus schlosseri
GTGATTAAAAAGTGACATCGTGAAGCTGAATGACTTCTAATGTCTGCAAACATGTGGATTAGAGGTGTTCAAAAATGACTCTTTCCTCAAATTGTACTGGCTACTTAATAAAATTGTTACGCTACCTAATTGAAGCCTGCATACCGAATTTGGTTCAACTGCAACCAGTAAGCCACATTGCTATAGAACAGTGGTTCTCAACCTTTTTAACCTCACGGACTGGTCAAATTTCAAAAAATGTCTGGCGGACCGGTGAACTTTCAAAATTGAAATGAGGCCAAATTGCAAAGTATGCAACCGTTTTTTGCAATTATATGGTGCTAGAGAATGACATTTTGAGGGTGTTGATCGTAATTAATTGTCTTCATGATCGCATACCTGTGATTTTATGGTAGTGAGTCTGCTGAGTCGAGGTAAAATTGGAAAGGATTAGAGCTGGGTTAGGGTAACCCAAGATTAGGTTTGGGATGAGGGACACGATATCCAACCATAATATCCCACACCCTCCCGACCATAATATCCCCCAACCCTAATCTTGGGATACCCTAACCCACCTAACCCATGGAGATAATATGTTCTATTTAAAACAAGCCAAATATTGCTTTGATGATATCTAACACGCGTCTGAAACATATAGTGGCGAGATTTCCAAGGCTGGCGGACCTCAATTACCATTGTCATCGGTTGGCGTGATTCTTAGAATAAGATTGTTCATAGATTTAGTAATTCAACTTTTGGCTCAGTTCCAGGACACACATTGCTGACAGCATCATAACCATGTTAGTTTCAAACACGCCTCTACTATGTGTAGATAAAATATAAATACCCCCATTCTACGCATACAGACAACGGATCTACCTAAGACTCGTCGAATCGTTTTTAAAAGCACATCACTGAAATAATTAAAAATGAAGTGGCCAATCTGCTATCCAACTGGTGATCCAAATTATGTCAATCTCATTGCAGCTAACCCGCTGTGATATTAAGTATTTACTTTGGATCAGTGGTTCTCAAATTTTCTAAGACACGTCCCGCCCCCTTATGATGGTGAAAGATTTCGTGTTCCCTTATCATCATATCACAAAACGCAGCAAGGATGCTAAGCAAACCTAACGGGTAGTTTGAAGGCATGGAAGGTTACGACTGTGGATGAGAGATTTTTAAATATGTAATTCAGACTATATACATAGCAACAACTATGAATTGGATGAAAATCGCGCGGACCGCGAAAAAATTTTTCAGTTGAGCTCAGCTTTGCGCCCCGCTTCAGATGCTTTCACGCCCCAAGGGCGGGCGCGCCCACCAGTTTGAAAACCACTTTCTTAGAATTATCAAGGTGATATATACTAAGAAAAAGTTAATCAAGTCCCTGCATTAATTCGATTTTTAGTACACATTTCATCAAGATTTAAAAAAAAAGTTTTTTTAAACTCTCGCGAGCCGCACAGAATGGCGTGGCGGGCCGTAGTTTGCCCACCCCTGCCCTAACTCCAACTTTTACCCTAACCCACAACCAACCCTAATATCCGTCTATCCACAGAGGCAAAAAACAATTTATTTTGACGTTTATAAAATTTGATCGCATTCATGGGAAACACTTGCTGGTGACATGCAGAGATGGGCGGATTCTCAAATTTCAGGACCCGAATCTATCCGGATCCGGCTGGCAAGTGGATATTCAGAGTCCGAAAAAAATCCGGCTGGTGAGAGTCCAGTTCGGAATCCGAAAAATTCCTGCCAGAACAATGCTAATTAATCATATTGCAGCAAAAAATCCGGCTAAAATCCGACCATCACCGCAAATTCAGAGTCCGGATCCAGTCCGGTCTAGATAAAAAATCAATGAAATCCTGCTCCGGCTCCGGCTCCTGAACCGGACTGTGGCCATCTCTGGTGACATGTGATGCACTGTTTCAATCTGGAGCGTATATCAAAGAAGCGCCATACCAGACGGACTGGCAGAAATGTCGTCGCTGACCGGCGGTTGAGAACTACTGCTATAGAAGAAAGTTTTTTTGTATATTAAATAAAAAAATCAAACTCTTCTGTTCACCGCATGAAATTGTTCGTTTGTCTGTAGCAGGGGTGGCACTACCTTTTTGCCGCTCACGGCCGCATTTCGACTACTAAAATAGCCTACCTCCGCATTCGAGGGCATAGTTGTAATGAATTAGCTGGACGCTAAATGCCCATGTTAGCGTGTCTATTAGGGGTCTACAAAAATAACTTTTTTTCTCAAATCGTACTGGTTACTTCATAAAATTGTTAGGTTACCTAATTCAAGCCTACACACCAGTTCCAACCAGTGGCCGCATTGCTACAGAAGAAAGTTTCTATTTAGCCTATTGCATAAAATTAGTAACAAAACATTCAAAAATTTTCTGTTGACCCCATGAAAGTGTTAGGTTGTCTATAGAAAAGAAGTTCACGAAATTTGGTGGAAGCGAAGTTATCGCCGTCGAAAAATTTGGATTTGAATCAAATAGTATTTACGGTGGGCACCACTATAGCTTGAGCATGCAAGATTGATGCATGATACAGGGCTAATTGCTTTTAGACAATGCAAATGAATACAAAATGTTACTTGACCGACAACAACTGCACATTTATATTAATTCAATGCTGTCAAGAACTCGGATTTTGTGAACCAAGCTTGGAAATACACCACTAGAACTACTCACTTTTTAAAATGCGCAATTACAACTATACCCCTACTGGAATCTCGGTACATTTTGCCTAGGTGAGCAGCGATGATTCTCCATGTTAAAGTGATTTAATAACAATGCGTGAAACACAATCTTAGGTCATGGGGAACTCAACCAATTACCCATCAGTGTAAGGCAAGAGTCGTTACAACATGTAAAATTCATAGACGAGATTCTGGAATCCTGACCGCTTGAATGCTACGAGGCGTTATTATCGCCATGCAAAGCATACCACCCTGACGTATCTGGAAGAGCCTGACTAGTACAATTTCCCATAATATTCAATATTCCTGCAACAATATCCGTGCTACTGTTATTACTGCACGGGGCATCCCTTAAAGACGGAGAAGCGGGGGCAGCGGAGACAGGGGAGGCAGCGGAGAATGGATCCTAAAACGCGGAAACAGCGGAGAGAGCCAAAAATGCCGATTCCTAAAAGACGGAGACAGCGGAACTAGCGGAGAGCGGAGCTTTCGGTCATTAACCTTTATAGACACGCGCGACATAGCAGACGGATACTGAAAGCAGAGTTTGGGACCCCGCGAAATGGACATAGCAGACGGTTAGAAAGCAGAGATCAAGGCGTATCGGAAGCAGTGATGAGCATCGGAGCGGAGTCGGAGTGGATTCGGAGTGGAGTTTTGCCGATTTTGTGACAGTCGGAGCGGAGTCGGAGTTTACTACAGATATTTTTTCGGAGAATTTGGGAGTATTGTAACTTTTGTCTCCGATATCTTTGGATAGCTCTGACCAGAATACATCATTGATTATGATTACAAACCAAAACACAGACAGTGCATAAGTGCATAAAAATCAGCCATCTGCACTGCAATTGGGGACTGGAGAGTAATCAATACTATGAGGCCAATCATATTATCACATGTACCATGTTGTACCATGTGTACCATGTACCATGCTTGCCACTGTTTCGGATACTTGACGAGATTCATCGGAGTATCTCGGAGTCTGGGATTGAGCTCTTCGGAGTCGGAGGGAGTTTTCCTCAGACACTAAAGTTGTCGGAGGGATTCGGAGTCACGAAAAGCACTATCCGCTCATCACTGATCGGAAGATGTTTCGAAGCAGTGGAGAATAACGGAGAAGTCAGCCATGCGAGCCATGCGAGTATTACCTTATGGAGTCATAGCGGCACCTTAGGGTTGTACGGCGGCGGGCAGGAAATATAATTTCTAATATTGTTGTTTCGTGTGACATATGTAGTTGTTCTTTTGATGCACAGTTGACTATAGGCACCAATATTCTATAGTGAGGTATCAAACGAGCAATGAGATAGATTTTTGATTTCATGTTACTGGCCAATCATTTCGGGCCATAGAAGGCTTGCTGATTGGCGCAAGATTTCGCCATGTTACTAAAGGTTGAAGAACACAGATCTAATTTCAGTTTGACAATTTCTTAAATAGATTATTCCACATCTTGTATGGTTATTAACATTAGCTTCGGTATGGTCGACGAAATAAAAAAGTATCGTCTGTTTTGTTGCATCTGTGTGATTCGTTTACGGCTCATTGACCTCGGCCGCAATATGGACGGGAGAATCCCTCTGTCTGAGTAGATATTTAATTGCTGCTCAACAAAAGTATAGATTACTACCCTCCGTAAGTTAGTAATAATTCAGATTACTGTTCTAGTTTATTTTTGTCCTTGATATTTTTTGGGGCATATGCACAGACTCATGATGCACAGGAAAGGGAATGACGTAGTTTATTTTTGTCCCTGATATTTTTTTGCGGCATATACACCGACTCATGATACCAGCGTTATACTAATCAGGTCTGGCCCGGCCGGGGATCGAACCCACGACCTACCGATGAAGAAGCCGGATGCTTCACCATTACGCTATCTTGTCGGTTAGCTGGCTGTCACAAGTAATTGTAGTAGTTTTGAGGGCTTCTAGTTCCAGTTCTAGTTTTCTAGTCTGTCTAGTATGAAAGAAGTTTGTTATGCATATTTTTTGCGAAAATAAAACAATTTCATGAAGTAAGTTATTTTTTAACAATTTTACTAGACCATATCAGTCTCAGTATCTGTTAATGCACAATATTTCTTTTCGCAGGTTGTTCTGTGTTTGGTTTCACGATAATGTAGCATAAAGTTTACCATTGCTACTAAAAAGATCCCCAGAGTCTTGTGTGATGGAAGCAATACGTGAAAGGTCCCTTTCTTGTCAAATTGGGATCCGCAAAATGAAGTCCAAACAAAAGAAGTTTTCGCTTGTAAAATTGTGCCAAAGGTGAGTCATGTTTTTTGACAGAAAGAATCTATGTTACAGATATATAGCCTATGTTATATGCACGAATGCCTTCTTTTGTGAACTCTTGTAAAAACAAGGATTTGGTCTGATGCTTGCAAGTTATCATTCTCGCATTCTTATGGAAGTCAATCTAACATGAAACAAACCATGTGTCTTAGGAACTCATGCGGTGGTAATACCTCCTGATTCTTCAATTCAGCTTCCAGTCCTAGTTCAAAATACATTCCGCCGAGGCCCTAGGGCCACGTATTGAACTGCTCATGTATTGTGACATTTTGATTACCATAGTTTTAGTAGCCCGCTTCCTTCCAAGTCTGGTTTGAAGTGTACGGTTAAAGGGCCTAATAATTTTGTTGTTTCTGTCTCTTCCAAACATGCCATATAATACCACATTTGAATACAATGTAAATAGAAATTACTAGAAGTACTCAAAACACCTGTAGTCAGTCAACCGTCCACGAATTCTAGATTAAAATTTGTACAAGTCTATAAATTTCAGGCACTTCTCGTGAATGAGCATCAGAAAGACAAAATGTCAAGATGTCAGTCTCCATTGCAGTTTGAATCACAAGCACGTCATTGGACTTCACTGATTTTTCCAAGACAAGGATTCGTCAACATTTATCTCGAGTTGTGCAAATGAAAGGTAAGCATATTTTCTCATCACCAATGTAATGCACCTCTAACAATGGAGGTCGCAATTGCATCAGCCTCGTAACGTTCATTACCTAGCCAGGTAGGACAACTAGATAATTGTAGTTGTCTAATTAGACTAATTATAGCCAAATTCCGGTAATATAATAATAATCTAATTTGATAAATGTATGTTGTCATTTTATTTCTAATATAATTTTTGGTTTCCCTGGAAATACTATAGGAAAACTGTATAGTGGTAAACGAGCCAACCTTAGTGTACAGACATCTGTCATTCTCTTGCTAATGAGAACTCTGATTTGATATCGAGTAAATTTGATATTTGTTGCATTTCTTTTACGACTTAAATGATTTTAATTATAATCTAATTTCGATAACTTGTGTAGCTATAATTTTAATTTTAATCTAGTTTGTACAATCCGACTATTTTGTCGTTACACAACTGTGATCACTAACGCTGGCACAATGATTCGAGTACTCAAATCTGAATCTGAATTAATTCCAATGATTTGAACAGAGTACCGGGAGATGATTTTCTGGAGTACTGAGCTTGTACGTTTCTTGCCACAAAAGGTAAAGATGATTAAAAATAAACTCAACTCTACTGAAAGGAGAGTAAATTAACGAATGGAATAATTATGCTTTTAATAGCATTTCTCAATGTGGATATCTGTAAACGTTGATTAGTCGTATCGTATCATTCGAAACATGTAGTACTAAGCAGGGTTATAACCATGTCACAAGGTTCGAGTCAAAAGTCAATCTCACTTCCATAGTTTTGACTCAAGTCAAGTCATCTTCAGTCGAGTCTGAGTCAGTCTTTTGACCCGAGTCCAAGTCATGATATTCACTGTTCAGTTTTTTGTTCAATTCGGTTCAACCCAATATTTCAACTCTGGGCGAGTGATATAGAATGACTCTCATTCATAAGATAGTAATTTTCCTTAGTTTTTAAAGTGTCTTGCCCTGATTTTCCAAGTATCAGGACTGATAAAAAAATACCAATCATGTGGAGATTTACAATTCTTCAAAGTTGCAATGAAATGTCTGTCTTGCCATTCTAGTCTCGAGTCATGTGACTTGGTTCAAGTCATGCACAATGACTGAGTACAAGTCGAGTCAATATAAAAATTGACTCGAGTGGAGTCATATTACGCATTTGAAAAAATGACTCAAGTGGAGTCGCCAAGAAATAGTGGAAATGACATATCTGTGAAGTCGTTATCAACCCACGGCACCGTCACAAAGTGCAATGAGACGGTACGGCCGATAAATACCAAATTATCAAATGATGCGGAACTGGCTTTATTTTGTTTGTGGTCGTATTGAAGGTAAATATTTCAACCTCACCAACATTTGTATACTCGATTGGGAATGGCATCTCAGGTAGATCTACTCGACTAGCACATTCCTGACTCCACATTGACAAATGTAGCCTACTCGCTACACATATTTTAATAACTTTGTTGCAACCTTCATTTCGATATTCCCAGCATATAATAATATTGATTTCATTCTAGCAATCCAATTATCTTTTTCTTCTCTTGTCAGTCGCTGATCGAAGTTTTCATGATGAAGATGCGCCATCACAGAACAAGAGACCCGATATTCCACGCAGCAGATTGTGCTGGGAGCCGTTTATCTTTAGTTCTTCACGATCGTAAGATCATAAACAGAGATATCAAGGTAATGTTGCTTGCAGTAGTCCATTGTACTAGGTCAGAGGTGGTCAGTAACAGACTACGTCTAGTTTTTCGCAGCGATCAAGTCTGACTTGGACAACTAAATTTTTATAATTGCCCAATGTAACTAATTAAAGCGAATGCCGGTAATCTAATTCTAATCTAATTTTTCAAATGTTTCTATACCCTCGTTTTAATTCTAATCTAATTTTGGTCCGCCTGAAATTGCTACGGGAGAACTGTGTGACGATCTGAAGGTGTCGGTGTCCAGACATTTTCTATTCTTATGCTGATGAGAATGAACGCTGATTTGATATCAACTCAACTTTATTTGGTATTCTAGGTTTTGTCAATTCAGTTACTCTAATTCTGATATAATTTTGAAAATGTGAAACCATCATTCTAATTTCGATCTTATTTGGAAAGATCCAAGTAGCTATAAATCTGATTGTACCCTACTATGGAAAAGCTAAAAATGTTCTGGTTGTCCAAGTTTGCAAATAGGCTTATGATGCTTGAATCTCTTTCTACCCATATACGGATCTGGTTTACTATTACAAATCCAAATCTCGATTCGTATTATAGGTTTTAATCCACGAATCCTGATTCCCAAACAATCTTATAAAAAATTGAGTTGTTATATGTGATTTTGTGAATATTTGTGATTATCTCGCTAGAATGTTGGCAAGCGTACCGTCTCAACAACACTCTGTGAAGGAAGTGTAGGCGAGCGTGTTCGTCATCGATTGCATTTCACACAATCTGCTTGACCATGGCGCCCCGGTTCTCGGAAAGCCAACTGCAGCAAAGGCGACCTCCGCAGAGCTTGAACAGTGAGATTTTTTGTAGGTCTTGGCAAATTTCAGTTTCTGATTGATTTGATTCTGAATGGAGTATTACGTTCCGAGTCGCGTACTCGGGTCTCATTCATCATAACTAGAGCCTGTCCGATATCGTATTTTTGAGACAGTACCTATAATTAGCACCTTCACCTCCAGTCTGATATATTCAGTCGATATTGAAATAATATGGCAACTAGCTTATGGCACATTTGCAAACCTTCTGGCATTGATTTGGACTCTACAGTCATTGCTATCTTTGGGCATGAAATGAACTAGAAAGACTGCATCTGGACACTTGTAAGCGGAGTTGAGGTGGTCCGTAGGGTTTTTCAGATTTGGAAAATTGTCAGGAAACTTCCAAAACAAGGATTTTGGTAACTGTATTAGGGCCGGTGCACTAATGCCGGTAATGTAATTCCAATTTCAATGCTCTAATTTTAATTCAATTTCTGGTTTTTCTTAAAATGCAGCTGAAGATCTGTATTGTGATAAACGAGCCAAGCTTGGTGTACAAACAATGGTCATTCTCTAGCTTATGAGAATGTACTCAGAATTGCTATAAAGTGAACTTCATTTTAGTTGTATTTATTTTGTAAATTAAGTAATTCTTATTTTAATCTAATTTGGAATAAACTGTCCCTATAATTCTAATCTAGATTAGAGAATCTGAAAATTTTCTAGTTACTATGGTGACGAGAGCTTGGCACAATGAATCGAGTAGTCGAATCTGAATTAATTTTGATGCGTCGAGTTGTGATTTATTTGAGTACTGAAATTATACGCTCTTCGCCACATCCGTAAAATGAGTAACAATACACTGAACCGAGCGTACCTTACAGTTAATTTACCAATGACATTTGTAGTTCCATCGTAGAAGGCTGTAAACCTGGATTAGTTGTATCGCTGCTGTGATTAACCCACATCATTGTTACAAAGGCAGCATTGAATGAAATCACTGATTTGGAATACTCACTATTGCGCAAATTTTGTCGTCAAATATAACCTGCCTGCAAACTCGAAAAGCTTAATAGCCACTGATTTAGATGCTTTCAATAAATAATGTTATTAATTTCATCCAATCAATCCAATACGCTTTTTATTTTTGTTGACAGTCGCTGATGGAAGTCGCGTCATCACAGAAGAAGAGACTCGTTAATACATGCAACAGAATGTTCTTGGTCCCGTTTATCTTAACGACGGTAAGATCATTCACAAGGACATCAAGGTGATGTTTTGGTGGCGGTGATACGAGACTTTTACAAACTTAAGAACTAGAACTTGATGTACCCCACTATTCTAAACTCACAACTAGAACTAGAACTACTCACATTTCAAAACTCACAGCTAGGAGTAAAACTAAAACTACTCTCTTTTCAAAACTAGCACTACGCACTTTTCCAACCTCATAACTTTAACTAGAACAACTCTTTTCAATACTCACCGCAAGAACTACTCTCTTTTCCTGGAACTAGAACCAACCACCATTAAAAATATGTAACGAACTAAAAGACAGCTAACTAATGACTGATAATACAAATTACTGAATGGCAATGAGCTAAGATATATTGGAGATAGAATCGGCATTTCAAAATGAACTGGGTTTCTAGTTTGAAATGTGAAGGTTTCCGGCCCCAAAACCCACCCCTGGCTATGATACTGTTAGTAATGATGATGATGAGCTAGCAATAGCTGCAAGAACATCACACAACAAAACACCAGTATGAAGATTTGGGTCAACTAGCTGTTAGCATACTATATTTTTTAATGCGCATCTAGAACTAGAACTACTCATAAAACCAGTAGTTAGTTGACCATCGACCAAATAGATTGATAGTTTGTACAAGTCTATGTACTTGTGTAACTGGATTTGCATTGATAGCTGGAGAACCTCTTCCGGAACAACATCATGGAGATGAAGATGGGAAGTTTCGGCATAGCTACCGAAGCCGACTTTGACAGCCGAACAAAGAACACTTTTTGCGCCACACCCAACCATATAGCCCCGGAAGTTCTCGGCAAGAATGGACACAGTTTTAAAACGGAAACCTGGTCACTGGGATATATTTTGTAAGTATGATTTACAGCCTTTCTCTGTGGAAAGTAGTAATCAAACTATAATTCTCATTTCTAACTTAACTCTTAGTGGACTCGTACTATGCGATGTTATCAAAAGGTATGTTATATCTGATACTTGAAGTTGGTATTTTGATTTTTTTCTAATGTGCTATGCAGTGTTTGGATGACAAAGTCAACTTTTCAAGTGTCTTGACTCAACTTGAGTGACCCTCCATACTTGAGTGACGTTACCTGACTCGAGTCTTCTTCAAATAATAAATGACTTAAATTGACTCGAGTCACAATCAAAAATCAAGTGACTTGGACTTGCCTAAAAAAATCGAGCAATTTGACTCGATTTAAAATATGCAATGACTCAATTATGACTTGTGACTCGGACATAGTGACTCGTTTCCAACACTGACCTACCATGATTTTTCACAACATGTTGTCATCACAACTACACACCGCGAAGCAAGCCCTGTCTAGTGAGTTTTTCCAAGTCTACATTCTCCAGGAACTACCGATCACCTGATTAACTATCACACTCATATTGTCGGAAAGCAGCTGGAGGCAAGTTTCAACTGTGAAATTTTTATAATTTTGTACTATGTTACAATGGTGGCTGGGCAAATCAAGTATTATGGATAGGGCTGGGCATAATGATTCGAGTACTCGAATCTGAATCGAGTATTAATTTTAATGATTCGAGTCGAGTAGTGAAAGACGATTTTTTCGAGTACTGAAATTATACGCTCCTCGCGACTGAAAGTTAATTTATCACCGAAAATTATAGTTTCGATACTAATTTTCACTGTTGAAGCCTTGAAACTTTGCTTGGCCGTAATGCAGCATACGAAACATATAGTACAGA
>ATSW01038964.1:0-19721 GCA_000444245.1 Botryllus schlosseri
TGGGATTAAGTCACTACCTTCGAGTCACGAGTCATTTCGAGTCATTGCTGATTTTGACTCGAGTCAAGTCAAGTCAATCAAATTGCGAAGGTAACTCGAGTCAAGTCAAGTCACCAGATTTTTGGAGGTGACTCGAGTCAGGTCGAATCAAGTCAAGTCAGGTCAAGGCACGAGTCAAGTCACAATTCAAATTAAATTGAATCATTGAAGTATGAGTGATGATTCAAAGCCATAATATTTTACCAGCTGCGTGAAAGACGGATTAATTAGCCATATAGATTGAATCAAATACCGAATATAAAGATTAGTATAAATGCAAAAAAGCGATGTATCGCTCACGCACACTTAGAACTGCTACTATACTTGATTAACTAGTTACATGCTACAGTCTATTATTACCAGCCAAAATAGAGGATCGAATACGAAGCTTCGAGAAGTTTAAACAAGTTGATATGGTAAAATGCACTACCCATCTACACATCCGTGAGAATATAAACGGATAACCTATATTCATTCGATTTGGATCATACAAAAGGATTGATTAAGGTGATCACTGCTCAATGTAAGCGCTGAGTCGACTAAAATCAGTGATACGTTACTAATAATCTACTACAACTACGAGAACATGCCGTGATCATTTCTTTTGTGGTCAATTTATTTGTGATATAATTAATGGAGGCTCAGTCAAACATACGATAAGTATGGCTGGGCACAATGATTCGAGTACTCGAATCTGAATTGAGTAATTATTTTATTGAACCGAGTCGAGTAGCAAAAGACGATTTTCTCAAGTACTGGAATTATTCTCTTCTCTCTACTGATAGTTATATTATCAACAAGAATTACGGTTCCAATACTAATTTCCACTGTTGAAGCCTTGAAACCTTGATTGGCCGCATCGCAGCATATACGAAACATATAGTAGGCCTACAAAGCTACGTCCGTTACTGTAAACACATTTCCGAATTCACGATAGCAAGTGGAAGGGCAATATGAAGATTCATAAACCATTGATATAGGCGTGAATAATCGCGAGTTATCGTCCTGGGACAAAAAGCCAAGTAGCTAGGCCCCATACCGCCCTAATACCTACCTATACCTACATTTCCGAAGTCATGATTCTTCTACAACGTTTTCGCAAAGTGCAATGAAATCGGTAGGGTCGGAGAATACCAAAGTATATTTAATGTGATGAGTAACAGGCATTGTATTCTTTGTAGCAGCATCAAAGGTACATATTTGAATTTTGACATATTACATTTTGCGGTGATGTCAAAATGAGTGATACTCGAATACTCGACTCGTAGCTAAATACGTGATTCAGAATGGAATCATTCAGGTACTCGATTTTGCCCAGCCCTAACAATAATTGAATGACTCGTTGCTCTCACAAGTGTCACCGGCCTACCGCAAATAATCCGAACATACACATGGTACACTGGTACAGCGATTTAGTCGACACCATTTACTTATTGATGACTTGAAATTGACTCGTAGATTTTGCTCTGAGTCACAAGTCAATCCGCATTTATGAAGCGCCTAGTCAAGTCAAGTCATTTTTTAAAAGTGGTTCGAGTCAAGTCAAGTCAAGTCATACAAAAAAGTTGACTCGAGTCATCCCAACACTGTAATGAACTACCTGAATATATGAATATGATATGTGAAATATAATTATTGTATTTGGTCATTTTAAATAGCCACGCTCATGCCATACGGTTAGGACTATCAATGAGTTTCCCGTTGGATAGCTTAGAGCAGGTTCATTGCTATTGATTACTTTGTTGAAACTTTTAGGTGTTTCGTGAGCTCCGGTAAAGATTTTCTCTACTCATAACAAAATGAAATGGGTTGCACGTACACAAAGTGTGGAGAGATAGCGCAGTGGTGTAATCTGCGGCTGCAACACCAATGAGAGCGGGTTCGAGTACGACCGAGGTGCAAATGACCATAGTAGTTGACAAACACCATGAATACTACAAGAAAACACACACTTCAAGCCATGGTTGTAACAAAGTCACAAAGATCCGGGTCACAAGTCATTCCCACTTTTATAGTTTTGACTCGAGTCAACTAGAATCATTTTCAATTCACCACCGAGTCAAGTCGGAGTCCAAGACACCGAGCAGAGATTCGAGTCCGACTCATGCTCTTATGACTCGAGTCCGAGTCAAAGTCATTGTGTTGACTGCTCAGTTTCCAGTCAAAGTCTTGTTAAACTCACTTTTATAAATGTGTTTGGTGATATCGGATGGTTCGCATTTATATTACACAATTTTTCTTTCACTTTTAGCAGTTTCTGGTAGCATTTTCAAGTACCAATACCGATAGACGAAATCGAAATAGGGTGGTTGGTTTACTGTTCCTTGAAATTATAATGAAATTTCGGTATTGGCCGTTTAAATCCCGAATCATATGACTCAGTTGGAGTCATGCGCAATTACTCGAGTCCAAGTCGAGTCAATAAACAGATTGACTCGAGTCGAGTCGAGTCATTTCCGCATTTTGAGAAAAAGATTCAAGTCAAGTGGACTCATCAGAAAACCGTGACTTGAGTCTGACTCGAGTCAATAAAACCCTGCTCTAAGCATACCTCCTTGAAGACATGCCGATGAGTCGAAACTCACATTTTTTGCGAGCCGCAACATTTTCCTTCGTGGGTCTCCGGCATAACTTCAATCGTTTTATTTCAGTGCCATCAATAAGTGTTCGGCGATGTGGGTAATTGTAATAAAAAAAAAGCTATAGTCGCTTGCCCTGTTTGCCCAGCAAAACAGTCAATACAAGTAAATGAGGACTATTTGTTTGACGGTATTCCATGAAGAAATCACGGGACGATTCGCAAGCAATTGTTTGCGGAAACCAAGATAACGCCAACCTCGTCGCGTAGCAATATAAATTACTTGGCAGTGAGTTTGTTGAGCGGCTAGATATCCGCCATTTCAGGATCACGGGTATATAGTGTATGAGGTTGAAAGACTTCGCTTTTGAGAGGTAAACGGTTGTTTCGTAGATTTGTTACAATGCATAGTGATTTTACTACTATGATAAACGCTACAAGTAGCTCAACCAATCGATAGCGGATTTGCGGAAGCAAGGACAGACTTAAAAATAAAAAAATAAAAAATAAAGTAACAGATTATAACACTGATGGCAATTAACAAGTTTCTAAGAAGCATGAACTTATGAAATTTTGGAAATGTATTTGAATTCGATATACATCGATTTATGCCAGCGACCGCATCCTCTCTGTCCTGCGTACGACAGATGGATAACCAAGTAAATTGAGGTAAATTGCAAATTTAGGTTTGGCGATACAGTACTGTTCGGATAGCATGGACGTAGCCATAGAGGGCGACAAAGGTCGTTTGCCTCTACCCCCAATGCTTTGAAAATTACATAAACCCACATATAGTGGAATAGTGTTGGGCATAGTTATCTGACGAGAAATATTTTCTTCGGGCTTCACGCGACAATGTCACTAGAATTGTTGATTGTATTATGTGTGCTAGTCGCGATAGAAAGATTTCAAAAATACATACACATAATTTACATGATTGAGTGAAACAGTATTTGCAATCATCAAAGAACAGGATATTCCTAGTATCGCTTGAGGCAATAGGGGTACGTCAGTCTATTGGTGTACAGGTGTGTGAGTGAGATTGCGGGACCGGGCACGGTTTTCATATTCACATTGTCTTCCTGATCGTCTGCGAAAAATAAACGTCCTTTGAAGCAGACTTGGACAACTAGAAAATGTTCAACTTTTCCAAATTAGATTCGAATTTGATTACTGGTATTTCGGTCTAATTTAGTGAAATTAGACAACTAGAATTATCTAGTTGTCCAAGCACATACTTGGACAATTGGAAAATTTTCCGCTTTTCCATATTAGATTAGAATTAGATTACTGGTAATTCGCTCCAATTGGGTGAAATTAGACAACAAGTCTGCTTTGAAGTGACATCTGTAATTACAAATATATCCATCGGCATTCTAGATCGTTTGGCGGCTTGCTAAGCTAAGGCATCGCATTAACAAATGCTGGGCAACTGGCTTGGTGGGTGCGGTTGTTCTAGCATTACATGCCGAATCCCATGCGACAATGAAGCCATGAATCTACGAATGGGACGTATCAGTTTATTAGCATAGATGCGTGACTCCCGGGGAATTACATCTGAAAATATTCGGCCAAGGCCAATATGACTCCAGATATCACTTAATCCTAATTACATTTCCATAACCTGATTGCGTTTTCGCTAAAAATATTTGGCATTATTCTGCTGATGACGCTATCTCGCGCTACTTCCACAACCGTGACCCACAAGGAAATTTACGAAGTTCGTTACATTATCAAAAACGGATCGCCCAGTGAACTTGCAAGGCCAACCAAAAATTTGATCAGACTGGCCACAACACTTGGGATATAGTTGACTAAAATATCATGTTTTTGATTTTAATACAGTAGGGTCCTTTGTAATCTGATCCCCACAGTACAGATGCGAACAGCAGATGAAAATGATGCGCTCTGTACCTAAATACCAATTTGTAGTCGTGTTCTCATCATCACGGAGGAGATTTTATTTTGGTAGGCCTACGTTTGGGCGAATCTAATATCTTTCCACTATACCCGCAATCCTGACGGGAGATCAAGAAATAAGAGCATGCAACAAAGGAGACTAAAAACAATTGGTCCACCCGAAGATGTCGCATAAAATTATTAACTTGGCTGGATTTTTGAAGACACCCCTGCTTCAACTGTACCGGTGAATCTGAACTCATGGGCTGTGAAGGGAGAAATATTTGATTGTAATATGTGAAACTATGCTGATATTTATGACGAAATTCACTCATAAATGTAAATAAATTCGCGCTTAGCGCGACTAGAAAACGAAAACCGGTACCTATTCATAACATGGCTACTCACGATTTCTAAATGCATAATGACCCGATATGAGTGACTAGATTAGTGCGGGATTCACTGGCAATGGAAGGTTTGTTGAGTCCGAAAAGTATGGGAACAATCGGTCTACCATATTCCAAACTTACGCATTTCTATGTACAAATGCAGTGTACTCTTCAGACTGCAGTTTTAAAACTTTACATTCAAAAAACAAAAATGAAAAAGCAATGAAAAAATTGTCCTTGAAACCAGCATTCATATAGGATACCCTACTCGCTTGAATATTTTTATAGGGTTTTGAACAATTCGCATTCTAAATTGTGTAACGCTTGACCGATTTCAGACCATCGATGAAAGTTTCGCCTCAATTTAACCTTTAACACTACACCACATTTATTACCACATGGGAATCGACCACTAGACTAGCTACTCAGAAAACCGACTGCCAAATCTCAACTGTAATCCAACATATGTTCACTCCTTTTCGAATTTTACATTGATAAAACCTAAATGCTGCAGATCTGCAATGAGCAGAAAATCGTCAATTTTAAAAATTACGTAACTTTTCACCCCGGAGTTCAATTTTCCTCAAATTAACTTTATTGTGTTCGAAATTAACTCATCCAAGCATGAACCGAATTGCAGAAGATTTGGGAATGTGGTGGTTCCAACTTTTGCTGTCCAGGTTAAGAATGGCCATGACTAGTGACTACACATAAATATATTTGGAATATGTCTCTGCGAATCTATTGTTGACCCAATCCAACTAATTACTACTCAACAGCTATATGTAGTTTAATTTTCCATCGAATGATTTTATAGGCCCCGTTCGAAATACATTTTACGGGAGAAGCACCGCGTTTTTGACTAAAGAATCTAGTTTGGAATCAGTCACCTTCCTACAGGTACTCCACTCCCGTAATACCAAAGAACTTTTCCAAGCCCCTCGAAGACACCATCTATGACAGACTCGGGTAAAGTGTGATCATCCAATATGCCTGCAAATATCGGGAGTATTTTGTCAAGTGAAAAATGGAAGAAGATACGGTTGCATGGAACTATTGCTCTGTCGGTGCTCGATTTCGTCTCGGACCTCAATGCTAACATCATCTATTGGCGAACTAAAGACGAATCATCTGCGGGCGTGGAAATCGCAATATTTGCAACAATAAGCTTGGTTCTAGGATTCCTAATTTTATTGGGCTTAGTATTCGTCGCATATGTCGGCGAGGACGAATTAGCAAATGAAACTCTTCTGAGTGCGCGATTTTTTGAAGCGGTTGTGGAATCAATTCCACAATTATGGATCAGTCTTTACGTTCTGTCTGTGAGCGAGAACCAGGAGTATCGAGAGAGAATATATTTATACGCGTCGGCCACCATATCGTTTTTAACCGTAGGTTCAATAATATTTGCTTTTGATGAGGAGTTTGAAGACGATAGCAGTGTCCCAAAGCCGCCTCCACTCAAAATGCTTCGATTATTATGGGAATCGACTTCATTTTTCGGGAGAATGACTGCATTAGCCTACATGTCTGTTGAACTTGGTTGGTGGACAGCGTTGTTTATTTGAGCTCATTTGGTAGATTTTTCTCTATGCTGCTATATTACGAAGGCATTTGACGGCGGGGACTCCATACAATCAAAAATTATCCTTGCTGTGTCTTATTTCTTTTTACTCGCTGAGTTTGGGACTCCGAATCACACCGCTATATTCTTCATCTTCTACATCACGGAAAATGTGTTAGCGGTATTATTGACATTTTTACTTTATGCCGATGAACCCTTCTACTTGTTTTCGAATTTCCTCGTTGTAAACATGTCATTCCACATTTTCTCTGTAGTTTCATTCGCAATTTACTATGTCATCATGAAACGAAACCCTGATTTTTGGCGAAGTCAAGATGAAAATTCGAGGGATGCAGTTGAAATGACTGACATCGCCGCAACTACTACATAACGTCTCGATGACCAGGAGAATTGAGATAGAAGATATATTTATACGCATCGGCCACCATATCGTATTAAACAATAATTTTAATATTCCTTGAACCTGATACATATACTGTAGAAGATGGCAGTGTCTCCATTCCGTTTGCACTCGACGCACTTCGAGTAATGTGGATGTCGACTTGCTTAGTCCTTAGTCCCTAGATCTTTTGAAATTCGGGCTCGTTCAGCCCAATCCTATTCCACTGCATGATTTCTTCATAATACAAACTCATATTAGTCTTCTTAAACCAGACGACCTGATCACAAGAAACTGAATCAGAAAGATGGATTACCATCTCGATTTCAGTAAAAATATTTAGCGCTTCTAATCTCATTGAAAGTCCGGTGTTCAACCTCCACCTTTCCTTTTGGCATGACATTGTGTGGGTGACGACGACTGCTATAGTTGTGTGCACTGATTTACTTGTTTTACAAATTAGGGATTTGTAAACGTATGACAGAACAATTTAAGGACAGACCGTGTAATTTGTAATGTAACAATGGCAACAAACGAAGTCTGAATTATACTATTTGTAAACAGTGACTTTTTGAATTTATTTGCCGCTACAAACAATGCTATATAGGCTTAGTTTTGAACCATAGGGATTAACCATAGGACGTACGCTGGCTACGTGATCACGGTATATAAATTAACAGGCAATATAGTAAACAAATGTCCGGTTCAGTTTATATATCATATGGTTTTCGTCCATGCATTACCTGTAAAAATAGGTTTTATGTTTTAAATTCCAACCACTTTTTGCGGATCTGTCAAAATCACATCGCGGGCCGTAAAATGCCCAGGTGTTACATAAAGGTTAAAAATATATACTGATATTCTGTGATCTGTGATTCAGGCCCGTCTTGCCAGCACTCCAGTGTCCGTAAGAATTACACGTATCGAAATATATCTTCATTAAATTGTCATAAATGTACGATATGCCTTCCACGAGACGTCGCAGGTGCTATATTAATCGGGGATTAAGCAGATTGGTTTCATGAAGCTAGACAGCAGCGAGAGGTTTTGTCGGTAACGTGAAGTTGATAACGAGAAATAGTCGAAAAACATTGCCAATTTAGCGATATATTATAAGTATAAAAAATTCACTTGAGTATAGTAGTATAGTAGTATTTAGTTACTAAAGCTCTTTAAACCCATCCCAGAATGACTGTGAAGTTTATTAGTCTCTTGTACACGGGCGATTATTATTATAAGCGAAGTCGTGAGAAAAAAGAACAGCGGGAAGAACGAGGAAGTACACAAATGGGCGTTATGAGTACGCTGACGCAACATAAAAATAATACATTTCGGCGTTAAAGTCGAAATATTTAAAGACTACAGTGCAAATTGTTGGTCGTGCTGGTGCTCATAAGCGATTAATGAAATCTAATATCCACCTAAAACAGTCACGTTTCAAATTGAAGACAATGATCACGGTATGATGGAAACCATCCAATAAAATTATAGATGACATTTTCAATGATATAAAGCTTGTGTTTTCTCTTTCATAATGCCTAGTTAAGTACCGTTGGTTCATTGTAAAATCGAGATATTTCAAGTCCTCGCGCCCCTAGTTTACCAAGAATTAGTGAGCGAAATGTACGCCGAAGCTATCAGGTGGAATTCTCGCATCTTCTGTGTCCATACCAACTTCATTTGCAATGCTTTTCTAGCAGTCATTGCTGCATGGTACTCAAGAAGACGCAGAAGTAACGCTGTAAATTTTTACCCAATTACAACTCGAAAAGGATGCAAAAATGAAGATATGAAATTTGCTCAAGTAAGTAGTTCAAAAAGTAGATCGCGATATCACATATACTTTTAATAGGCTATTGAAGGTTATTCGAAATTGCAGGGTGCTCCTTCGCGACTAACGCACCACAACAAATACGTACGTGCAATCTTCGAAAATATATTCAGTTATAGTCGGGAACCTATGGCTCGCGAGCCATATATGGCTCTTTTGGGCATATTTTGTGTGAATCTTTGCGATTTTTTTTGTGCTTAATTTATCGATATTGCAGCAAATTGTTATTAAATCTTCGGCACGACCAGTATATGTATTCTCGTGGCAGTATAAGCATGTCTTTGAGAGGTTAATACAGTGGATCCCCTATTCAAAATCATCAAACCAAAGTTGCTGTCGCGCCGGCGACCAATATCACTCCCGAATACGACTATCCTGCGACGACATCGTGAATTGCACGATACGTTGGTTGATCAGAGAAAATAGCACAGACAAGGCGGAGCCTGTATCACAATGCAGATTTCAAATACACACTGTCTTCCTGATATACGGCGAGAAATGAACTGCCATAGAAGTGACATTCACAATTACAAATGCAAATTACAAACAACGCCACAGCTATCCACGTTTTTGATGGATATCGTAGCCTTGTAGTCGCTGTTTAAATTTAGGCTATGCGTTTGGCGCAACGTTATCGTACCGCCGAATACTTTGAGGTTGAGAAGTCGAATCGGATTCAGTGCGACAATTTCATTCGATTAAGATCAGTTATTGTAAATTATATGATATTTACGATGAACTGCCCAAACACAGGTAAAGCCGTGGCTCACATATGCCTTACCTATATCCTATTACGCTTATTTTTGCACAATAAATAGGCAATTTGCATGATTTTGGTAGTAAAAATGTTCAAAATCTAGCAGGCAGGTGAGACGCTGCGTCACTTGCCTCCCCTAACCCCAAGTCACTGACGCATCACAGTAGGTCAGTGGTCGGGAACCTATGGCTCTTTTGGGTGTGAGATATGACTCTTTTATAAATTTTCTATTTTGTATTTAATTTATGAATATTCCAGCAACTCGATGGTAAACTTTCATGACGGCGAAACTAATTCTTCTAGTGGCAGCATAGCCAACAGAGTGGTGTATCCAGTTTTAAGCGATCGTACCACCCTCTTTTCAAAATTCCCAAATTTAAGTTGCTCGCTAATTCGATTCCACCACCATCGCGCGCCAAGCAATCTTGGACTACACGATAACTTGATTGACGAAAGAGAATAGCAGACTTGGCGACACTTGTTCGACAATGCAGCTTTTCAATACACTTTGTCTTCCTTGTCTACGCCGAGAAATAAAATGTCTTGGAAGTGACATTCACAATTATAAATTCAAATTAAAAACAACGATATAGCTATCCACTTTCTTGATTGGTTAACAGCTTTTTAGCACCGCCGTAAAAAAGTAGGTGTGTATAGCGCAACTTTTACGTTACGCTGAATATTTTAGAAGTCGATCAATACTTGGATTTTCAGAATCAACGCGACAATTACATTTAATGAATATCAGTGATCATATATTCTAAGCTATTTACGATGAGTTGAGCTGTTACACATGGGTGAGGCTTGGTCCGTCTGTGCCTCAACTGAGCCGTACCTCTCATTTCGCGCTTTCTTTACGAACAATAAATATGAAAATTCCGTCAGTCTAGGAATAAAAATTTTCAAAATCTAGTCATTCATAAACATCGATAGAAGGTACCAATAGCAATAACCAGTGAAGGGTTCACAATCTTCTTCACTCATCCCTGACGACATCTGAGGCACTGCCTCACTTTCCTTCTCTAACCCCACGTCACTGACGTATCACACGGTGGGTGTACTGCTTGTAGTGATTAAGTTTGGCCTATTTATGTGGGCAGAAAAATATGGCGTACACTGCGGATCCCATATATCCATGCTACCAATACGTCACGGATGTTACATTGTGACGTATCAGTTGATTGACAGTATGGCTCTTTGGGAGTTACAATTGAAAATATTGGGCCAATATGGCTCTTTGGTCGAAAAAGGTTCCCGACCACTGCAGTAGGTCTATAGGTATGTTTACTGCTATATAGGGTATATTGGCCATGTTTGGCTCCATCTACGTATGTTATCATGGGTACCCGCATGTCACATTTAAGAATAGCATCAAGACAAACCTACTATCTCGTATAACTGACGAAATTCTCATATTTTGTATGAAATTTAACCTCACCCATACTACAAAGCAACGAGGAATACCATGCAACGCCAAAAGACGCATTATAATCGTAAAAACGTGAAAAAGTATATTCATAATTTGACTGTTGTTTACGTCTGTTGGAAATCTGAATGGTAATCCTTTTAGGCTTTGAAAAATATCATATATGCTTCTCAGTGCAATAGAATTAAAAATATATAACTTGCAAAATATCTATGTAACTCAAGTGTCGCATTCTCATTACTCTAACGAGGTAACCAGCTTGATTAGCATGAATTTTTACAGAACCAATACGGTGTAAACGACGAATCCCTAGTAGTGATTTCGAATTTGCGGTACCATGACGTCACGATTTCGTACTTAAAATGTAAACTATAGTGTCAATATGACTCTTCGGAGAAAAGAGGTTCCTGACCCTAGAGCTACATTATTATAGGGGTTCACTAGGTTCCTCTGACAATTCGACTCAAAAACTGAGATCAAAACATATCCTAAGACTACAGGTCATCTACTCTGCAGAGTCCAAAGTCTAAAAGTGAGTAGCTTTGACTAAAAACTGTTCAGGTATAAATGAAAATGTATATTTAAATAAAACAGCCTTTTTACAAAGTAGTACATGTAGTCACAACGTACTCGAGTGGCCTGCTCTGGCAAACTAGAAGTATTTCGTTACCAACCACCACTGCTTAGAGTTCATGGAACCACCAGACTACCGGCAGATGACAAGTGGTGCATTTTACGTTAATCAGTACTGCTTTCCCTGTGTTCCCTGTAATTTTATGCATATTTTCGAACACATCCCAAGTATGTCGACAATTCACAGGTCTCACAATTGTATCATGGAGGTAAGCTTTGGAGAGCATATCAAAGCTATTCCGAGGTTTTCGCAAGACAGCCAAAGCGAGACATTTCGCACGTGCAACACGTTATCACAGTATCGACGGATGACACTCCGGCTTACCATAAGTGCTGAAAGGGCATTGAAAACGTGATTTATAGGAATCGAATCTTATCTCATACTGCCATCTAGCGAATGCCGTGCGTATATTTCGATCATGGCCATGATCTGATCATGGTCGGGTCATACCATCAGTGTTGGGATCAAGTCACTATACCTTCGAGTCACGAGTCATCTCGAGTCATTGCACATTTTGACTCGAGTCAAGTCAAGTCAATCGATTTTCGAAGGTGACTCGAGTCAAGTCAAGTCACTCGTTTTTCGGATGTCACTCAAGTCAAGTCAAGTCAAGTCAAGTCGAGTCACGAGTCAAGTCACAATTCAAGTCAAATTGAATTTTTGAAGTATCAGTGACGATTCAAAGTCATTACATTTTGCTTGCTGTGAGAAAGACAGAATAATTTGCCATTTATCTTGCATCAAATAACGAATATAAAGTTTTATATGCATGCAAAAAGGCGTTGTGTCTATCAGCACGCACACGTAGAACCCCATATAAAATACGCGACTAACTGTATACTGTATAGCTATGCTACAGTCTGCTAATATCATTCATTAGGATCGAATACAAAGCCTCGAGAAGTTGTAACAAATTGATATGGTACAATGCACTACCATCTACATATCCGTGCGAAAACAAACGCATCAACTATATTCGCTAGATTTAAATCATACAAACGGGTTGGTAAAGGTGATCACTGGGCAATGTAAGCACACGTGCTATTAAATTCGTCTTTTTCTTCAACTACTACTACGACAACGTAACCTGTTTCTGATTAACTCGAATTCACGAGTGACGTTAGTTGCAGGCGCGATGACAACTTAAAAATTTGAGGATTTTGAAAAGGGAATACAAGACCCTAACCCTGGATTGCCCGCTCTATTGACCTCTCTGACACACGTTTAGGCTACCACGAGAATAATTTATATGGCCGTTATGAAGATTTACTAAGAAGTTGCTGCAATATTGATAAATTTAATACACAATCGAAAATTTCTTAAGAGTCATATATCTTATACCCAAAAGAGTCATATGCTCCCTACCACTGGTATAAGCAGTACCTACTATTTATATATTACAATAATAACATATGATACCATTTAAAAACAGTAAACACGGTTGGCATATAATAAGTATTATCAGAGCCGGCCACCTATCCATTGAAGTAGGCTACATCAAGTGGCTGCCTTTAGGGATGCATACGCGATTTGCGTAATCCGGGTCAATACTCCGTTCAGATATTCTTATCTTGCCCGTAGACTGAAAAGGATGCACAGTTGCGCACCTCTGTTCTCGCCGAGCTGCCGAAAATACTGCGCAAACGAGACTTCGGCGTCTTTCGCCGACGACACTGCCTCGAGGGGAGATATGACGGGTTTTCCGACTTCCATTCTTGACAGTATTCGCCGTCTACACATATTAACGGAGCCAGATGTCTCTGGTCTGGTGACTTATAATAGGCGGCTGAACTGATTCTGTTATCTCTTCTTGAATATCATATTAGGATAGTCCTCACTTTTTCAAATATTATATTGATCAAGAATAGAAAATATTGCACTAATTCATGGTCATGCAGGTATAACCATAACTGCAAAAATGTATGTACTTTCACCTCCAGCATGATCACACAATACTCCAAATATCAAGGTCGATGTGGGTCGCTATGACGGGCACGCGCGACCTCGTAATATACAATGCAATATTCCCAGCGAAGTGGGATGGGCTGATAATAATCAACAGATTTCGGCTGTTCATCATTTCCAAACGCAGTTGCAGTTTTCAATTTCAGGCCTTTACCGACTGCCTTTTAAACAAAGTGCTGAAGTATGTCACAAGAACACCCACCTACAACATCATAACTCATTGACTGAAGCATATCTCGCGACACTAAGGGGACTTTGAAAGGTATCTAGAGACAAGAGTAGATGGTAAAAAATACAGGTTGGGACATCATCAAATTTCCAGGTAAAAACTTGAGTCTAGTCTAGAGCAGTGCTCTTCAACCTTTTTCGTCGTGGTACACCCTTTTAAGGTTCACTTGAAACTGGTACACCCCTGACCGAATAGCTCATTGATTCAGTATAGTAAGCCTAGACCAGGGGTGTTCATTAGGGCGGAGTGAAAAATGAAAATTTTCGAATTTCAAAAAAGTGTCTTGATATGTGGTGCCAAATAGCAAATAAATAAACTCTGTCATAATTTTGGGTTCGTACACCCTGTAGTGGTTGTGCACTTTCACCGAAAGAGCCGAAAATAGCCAATTTCGCCATATCTTGATAATCGCTTGGACTAGAAAGCTGGTTTTGGGCTTAAAAGATGCAGAAGCAACATGTTTCTATCTCACTTCCGTAGAACTTACTCTTAAAAATCAACAGAAAAAAGTTACATGCAAATTACTGATTTTATAGGTAAAATTAGGCACTGAAGCAGTGGGTAGGATGTCAAAAGCGTGTATTGATTGATCTTATGACTGAGCATCAATTACAACTGCTTTTCGAAACTTCCTTAAACAAATGAAGCCCCCCTCCAAGTATAAATAGGGCTCGGGCATCGAATAGTGACTGCTTAAATTGCATTTACAACGGCGTTCATCGGTAGTGCGGCCTCGCGATATAGTGATAAGATTAAAACAGTGACCGCCACGAGATTTCTTACTAACATGCTGTTGTAGGGTTTGTATCACAAGGCTAGTGATTGAAAACACTAACATTGGAATTCCGCATTCAAAACACAAACATCAATTTTGTATTGGAAACAGAAAATTTTTGTACAGGCTGTACGAAAATTAATATCATGTTTAGTTTTGAAATATTTCATATAATTTTGAGACTTCAGTTTTTGTCTGATGAGGCCATCTCTACGTTTGAATCCTAAAACATGGGCAGATGCTTCAGTGACCATCTGCCTGGTTGTGGCAAGGATGACAGCCGTAATGGTGATGATCGTAGGGTTTCCAGTTCGAGATCTGACAAGGTCTTGATTTCAGGCGGCGGTGAGATATCTTGAAGCTTAAGTTGACAATTTAGTGGAAAGATGTAGCCTCGATGTTGATAATTGGAATTTGGAAGAATCTGATGCTGGTGTCAATGTTGCAGTTTATAGGTTTGGTTTCATTTATATATCCTCCTTCAAAGTCGTAAATTGGAATTTGGTACGGTGTGGTTGATCTAGAATAGCTGTAATCTTGTTAACTACAAGTCTTCGAACGCTTTTCACCTCGTCACCAAGCATTCCCAGCTTATCATTTTCTGGGTGATCAAAATAAGCATTTCTTTGTAGCATAGATAGTGCAAGAGAACGAATTCATGTATCAGGCAGCTTTGTGACACAGGAAACTATATTGTAGAAATTTTTGCGCCATCAACAATGGAATTGTGCATTTTTATTTCAGACCATGACACAAAATTGACTTCCATCCGGAATTAATTGAGCAAGACAGTTCAGATTTCTCGATGATAACTATGTCCCACATAGTAGGCGTACCTTGTGAATTTGGCATGTGAGAGTCAACAATCTTGCATGAACGATCGGCCCAGCCTCTAAATATTGCACATCTGGTTCCCATTGACGACTTAGATGGATATAATAATGAAACCAAACGTAAAAAACAGCAACATTGACACCAGAATCAGATTCTTCCGAATTCCAATTATGAATATCGAGGCTACATCCTCCAAATGTCAGATCAGACATATTGAACAGCCGCCTGCAATGATGACCTTGTCAGATCTCGAGCTGGAAAACCTAAGATCATCACCAATATAGTTCAGTTATTCTGGCCGCAACCAGGCAGTGGAAAGACATGTGACAGTGGTGACTGAAGCATCTGAAGCAAAAAATCTCTTTACAGTCACTGTTTTTAAGTTATTGAAATCGCGAGGCCGCACTACCGATGAACGCCGTTTTAAGTACAGATTTTGAAGTCACTATTGATGCCCGAACCCTATTTATACTTGGAGGGGGCCTCATTTGTTTGAGCAAGTTTCGAAAAGTAGTTGTAAATAATTGGGTATGTTGCTCAGTCATAAGATCAATCACTACACGCTTTTGACATCCTACCCACTGCTTCAGTGCTTAATTTTACCTATAAAGTCAGTAATTTGCTTGTAACTTTGCTTCTGTTCATTTTTAAGAGTAAGTTCTATGGAAGTGAGATAGAAACATGTGGCTTTTGCATCTTTTAAGCCTAAAACCAGCTTTCTAGTGTAAGCGGTTATCAAGATATGGCGAAATTGGCTATTTTCGGCTCGTTCGGTGAAAGTGCACGACCAGTAGAGGGTGTACGAACCCAAAATTATGACAGAATTTATTTATTTGCTATTTGACACCACATATCAAATCAAGACACTTTTTTGAAATTAAAAAATTTTCATTTTTCACTCCACCCTAGTGTTCATCCTCCTTGTTATTTACGGCCGTGCTTCGATTCCTTACATAGCATACTACCGCATTCCGGCGTAGGACTCTAACTGCCGCACCCCAAACCCGTCGATAGGGGGGGGGGCGAGCTCAAAGGGATTTTAGGCCATGTAACAAATTGCGATCCTACAAGTGTGCCAGAATGATCGGGAGCGAGAAAACATTGGTCAAAAAACACCGCCCTTGTGCTGGCTGAAAACCCTGAGGGGATCAAGGGGCCCACCCAAATTACTTTTATTTACGGGCCCTACATTTTCCAAAACATCTCATTTTGATTGTAAATCTTAAAGTAAATCCGATTACCTGGGCAGAGAGAGAGAATAACAAAATTTATAACAATATGTATGTAATTTTTGATATTATTGACGGATTCAATCACGAATTATATTAAATTTCACGGTCGCGCGATCCTACGCTATAAACTAGCCCACTAACGTGTATAACAAATTTCGCTGACAAAGTAGCGGTTAAAACGTATACCGTGATGAGGGGTCTACTGTTTAGTTTATGACGCTATGGGGCCCAAGACCAACGTTATTTTATGGGGCTGACGAAGTGCTATTTCGGCCCTGCATATACTCATGTTAAATTGGCTACTGGCAACTTCACACCGCGGAAAGCGCTTGTGGTGTTCTGCGCCATCACTGATTTCTTGAGGTTTACCTTGCGTATATAAGTTTTTAATTGTAACAGTAGTCGCGCGGGCTTTAAAAACTTTTACATGTGGAAAATTTATTTCGTCTATAATATGGGTAGCTTCATATATTACTGTCAACTATTTATCCATTCTTGGCACACGTGAATGATTAAGCGATGGAGCTGATGGAGGGGGTGTAGGCATTAGTGCGAATCATGGACCGGATCCGGATTGGATATCCGGCAGGATTTTTACAATTTTGACCGGACCGGATCGGAGCCGGATCAGTACTTTTTCTGTTACGGCCGAAGCTGGATCGGAGCCGGATCACTACTTTTTTGATCCGGCCAGAATCTTTATGCATAAGCATAACTTTTATAACTATATAACTACCAACCAACCACACGTAAATAACCACCAAGCCAGTGTGAACATAAACGAGGCATATTTATCAATTCACGGAACCTCCGTACCGAGTAGGGCCGGATTCCTGGTCGGAACCGGATTGGAACCGGATCAGTACTTTTCATGATGGGGCCGGAGCCGGAGCCGGATCGGAGCCGGACCAGAAAATTTGTCGATCCGCTCCGCACTAGTAGGCATATACGCATACGAATCCGTCTTGGTATTTCTTTATGGGGTGCATCATTTTCCTTTACGGTTTGCATTTGTTCGGTGGGACTCAGATTACACTATATATAAAATACGAAAAATCCTGATCCCCTGAATCGCGCAAGCGTGAATAAAATTTTAAAATTGAAAATCTCTCGAAGATTTGAGAACCTAGTCGTCAATTCAAATTTCATATTAACGGCCGCTACGACACGCTCTAGTTCAATTATTATGTTTTGCATAAGTATTGTTTAACGACTGCATGCGACCGTATGTCTGCAGGTGCTGGCCTGTTGAAATAAGGATGAACAATGCTGCAACGTATTTGAAATGCTAAATACTAATCAGGGCTTGAGGACCCGGACCACCAGCTAGCACAGTGGTTCTCAAACTAGATCCCCTCGAGACACCCTGGCTACGCACCTGTAATGATGTACACTGCGTTATTTATAAGGAGCTCACAGAAAGTACAAATTCAATATTTCTGAACCGTCGCAGTGGTTTCCTCAAGCATCATTATAGACGGATATTGCAAGCGGAACACATGTCACCTCAATCCTTTTCTACACCAAAAGGGATCAAAAAGTCCATACCAACATTTCAGTGATGTGTACAAACATATGCTTATGATACACCAAAATGAATATAGCTTACGCTTACAAGCTCGTACAGCTGATATGAACATATTTTACGATAATGCAGGCCCTGTCAACATATTGAGGTTCTGAAGCATACAATTTCCTGTTTATTGAGATAGCTATATAGTCATCGGTCCATTTTAATTCGGATCTGGTACACCCCTGTACACCCCATGTGAGTGGTACACCCTTTTAAAATTTTGGTACACCCTAGGGTGTACGAAAACCCCGGTTGAAGAGCACTGGACTCTAGAGCATAATCACAGCATTCTCTTGCATCATTGTGCCGTCCCAATGACGGCGAATCACAATTCAATGGGCAAAATGAGATCTACTCCAAATCATCACATGGTAAATTGCAGTAGCGCTGAGTTTCACACAGTAAAGGCAAGGGCGGTAAAACTGATTATAGCTGGTACTAGTTGTAAAAAAGGGATATTGAATGATTTTATACTTAATTACAAGTATAAGTCGGGACTTCTTCGATATACGTCCCAGATCAAAACAGTGCTCCCCATTTGCAAACCAAGTAAACAGCACTACGAGAAAGCTTGGGATCAGCGCAAAGTTAATATTATATGGATTTCTGGAAAAGACTGGTTTATAATATGGGGACCTATAAAAACAGCAAACATGCACTACGGTAACCTACCTATTTACATAGTCATGAATTACGTCCTCCTAAATTTGGATGGAATGTACAAAGCATCATTGTTTTCAATTGTTCAAATATTTTGCAGGCAAAGCAGACGCTGATGTGAGATTCCTGATTAATTCATACTCAACATACAACGTAACATGATTTTATTTATTTCCCGTAAGTCCCCTCTCTCATACAATATCATCGGATATACATATATAACTGATGGAGGAGGTGACTCTGAAGATACTGGGCACAAAATTTTACATCGTAAGTCATGTCCATACTACATAGATTAGATGGATACCATATAATGTTATCACGTTCTCTACATATTTGATATCTTGTGGATGCAACGGCAAACCATAAATCGTATTACTTGATGACTTGAGATACCATAAATGCGTCTAGGAACCGTTTACCTTTCGAAAAGTTTTATCGTCAGTCAGTCTGCCAGTGGATATGTTTATGAGCCAACGTATAAATTAAAGTATGGACCACTCAACTAATCCATTTCACACAACCAATATCCTCAAATCGATTTAATGAAAATCTTTAATAATACCTCCGTTTGTGACATGCCAGACTTTTGCACAAATCGAAATTTTCGCTTCGAAAGCGATGTTTCAGTGACGATTCATTTGTACCGATAACCCGGAATAAAATCACTAAAATAAAGATAGGTTTGTAATAGGCAGCATAGTACTTAACTCGTAGCAGGATTATCGGATAGGCACTGGCCACTGTGACCTAGAGCAGTGTTGGGACCAGGTCACTACCTCTGAGTCACGACTCATCTCGAGTCATTGCACATTTTGACTCCAGTCAAGTCAAGTCAATCTATTTTCGAAGGTGACTCGAGTCAAGTCAAGTCACTCGTTTTTGGAGGTGACTCGAGTCAAGTCGAGTCAAGTCGAGTCAAGTCAAGTCAAGTCA
>ATSW01039050.1:0-14027 GCA_000444245.1 Botryllus schlosseri
TACGTAACTCTCATTTCGATACTGAGAACGCCAGACAAATACAGTTACACTCAATCTGTAATCACAACAACAATAATATGAACATGCTCTCTGACTGGCACCTTTTGAGCGGGCAAGTCAGAGCGGTACGAATGTATCAGAATGTTAATATTCGAATGGTAACGCGTCAGGAATAAGCGTAATACATTTGTGAGTCACGATCGCTTGGATATAGTTTGTAGTTGTATTATGTGCAGCTACACCTTTATAATAGTTGATCGGAGGACATTCAAATGCAAAAGAGAACAACCACGAGCAGCTATGGTGTCAATGAGATATCCCTGCCAGGTGGATATGCTCAAGACCGAATGGGGGTACAGAATTGTACCCAAGGTTGTAAACAAGTCACAAGTCTCTGAGTCACAAGTCAATCTCACTTTTATAGTTTTGAATCGAGTCATTTTCAATTCACTACCGAGTCAAGTCCTAGTCCAAGTCATCGAAGAAAGGGTCGAGTCCGAGTCATGGTATTATGACTGGAGTCTGTGTCCAAGTCATCCTGTTGACTGCTCAGTTTCCGTTCAAAGTCTTGTTAAACCCACTTTTTATAACTCTGTTTCGCATTTAAAATATTCTAATTCCCTCACTTTTGGCAGTTTCTGGTCTCATTTTCAAGTACCAGTACCAATAGACGAAATCCCAATAGGGTAGTTACTTTTAAATTCTTAGAAATTAAAATGAAATGTCGATCTTCGTCGTCTGAGTCTCGAGTCAATACACAGACTGACTCGAGTCATTTTCTCAAAATAGTTAAGTCGAGTCATCAGAAAACCATGTTTGGTCGCTTATAGCAATGAATGGTTAGCAAGTTACTCTCCTCTTCTCTTCACCTGTGCTTACGGACTAGTTTATATTTTAAATCCTCGTCTTGGGGTAAATATTAAAATTTTGCAGCAGCAGTAGGCCTAATTTGTGACACGCTCATGTCGCTGTGTCTGTTCCGAAAGTGGTTCATACTCTTTTCTCCGCAAAAACATGAAGAAATACTTAATGTTCTTTAGTCATACTAGACACAAAACACGGGCATACACAATTTGCACAGTACACGGGCACTTTTTTACTGCAACATTAATAACTGATTCTTGAAGCAGTAGGCTATAGGTTACAATTCTGGCAATAATATCAGTTTCGAATCTGTCATCTCAACCACCGTCCACCTGTCAGCCGGACGCACCAATTCAAAACCACAAATCTCAAATCAAATGTCTTGTATTTGCTTCAGATCATACTGCAGTACAAAAACATTGCCACTATTCAACACCAGAGAGAAGTTCGCTCTATAAAATATATATGCTCCACTAATTTGATCACGGACCAGCTTTTCAATGGCCGTACCAAAGCCAGGGCGCTTCGTGCTGCAACCGCTCGTGAACTCTACTCCTTCACTGGTTCCTTCGAAACGGCGTACGGCTTCTCAAGTTTGACATGAGACGCATCAGCGATCACGCAATCTTCAGAAGGCCTGTCTCTGCCGTCTGTGGCAACTTTCTCAACCGTTCTGACAACATCCTGAATGTAAAAAAGTTATGATCAACACCTTGCACAATGTTGGAGCAAAGGGACATAGGCAGTCAACAAGTACTACTATCAGTCCTACGTTACCGAATACTTATGTCGTTTTTGCAAGCTCTAATTGACCTTATTTTCGCACAAACTTTCGCACATCAAATGTACGAGCTAAATTGTCATAACAAATGGCAAAATAGCCCCTGTATCACAAGACAACTGAATACATTTTCGAATGTCGCACCCGCTTATAATGTTGGTCATTTGGCGAAATCCGCCAAGATACATATCTTGTAATTCTGGAAGTTGCCACGTCCGATTAACCACTAAATGCAGGCAAAACCCCGATAAAATGTACTTCCTGAAACTACTACAGTACTTTTGATACCTTTGTTCTCTACTTCTACTGCAAGTCGTTTTGGCATGTCTCAGAAACACCTACTTATACTTGTAATCGATAAGAAATTCACATTTTTACTACTACTTTAATTTGAGCGTCAATGCCGACTAATTTTAACAGTAGTATTAGTTACTTGACCCTGTATGACAAAAACTCACATGAACATGGTCACAGTCATAGTACTCTTGGGACTAGAGCGTCATTTAGTAGGCTAGAAGGCTATCAAGACATAATCAAAGCACTCAGCGTGAGCTGGTTGTCACCATTAGTTGGTAAGACAAAAGATCGTCATCATTGTGCTTGGGAAAGCAGCAGTACAAGCACGAGACGTCTTACCATTCCTCCCACAATCTTTCCGAATACGACGTGCTTGCCATCCAACCACGGAGTTTTCACTGTTGTCAAAAAGAACTGCGAGCCATTGGTGTCTTTCCCTGTCGATGCACGAATCAAAGATATCATTACATGAAAGAAATTATACTGCTTGGCAACATGATTGTATAGAGTCGCTGTGTTGACAATTGAAAATTACATTCGACCCTAAATTGCCGAGGACACTACAAATAGGTTCAAACGCAGTTGACACCATAGAAGTTGTGATGACGAATTCACTTATAAAATTGATTCAGAATATAAGGTATATTGACCATACGAGTATAATTTCAAGATGTATCGGAAATACCTGCATTGGCCATGCTCAACCAACCAGCCCCGTAATGCTTCAGTTTGAAATTTTCATCCGGAAATTTTTCGCCGTAAATGCTTCTACCTATAAAGAGAGGAGGGCTTGAGAATACGTTGCTCACCATTTTCGGAATCGAAGGATTACCTCCGGTACCATCGCCTCGCGTGAAATCGCCACCTTGGATCATGAAGTCTTTTATTACTCTGTGGAACTTGGACCCTTTGTAGCCTTCACCCTCCTGAGAATTTGTGTAAATGAAGATATTTACCTAAGCGTTTTACAATTGGTTTCGTGATGTTATCAAAATTCACTGTCAAAGAGGGAATGGCATTCATCAGAGTAAGCGGTAGAAGCAAGATCTACCATATTTTGCTAAAAAACATGACCTTTGTTTCGGTACAGGGAAATTAAGGGGGTACTAAGAGCAGTCTCCACTCATTTTGCAAAGAAATTCTGAGAAGAGATATTCGATTTCTCCTGTTGTAGCTGCGTGGTGTGTATATTCTATAAATAAAGAGTGATTTTATTGCTTCTACACAGATGGGATTGATGGGTAAATCAGAGGATTCAAGATTATCAAGCTCCAGCAGTGGAATTAGTGGTGTATATTTCCCACTTGAAAGTGGATAATTAAATACTCGCTTATTTCTTCTTCTATAAGTTGACTAGCAAACATAATAAATTTGCTTTCAAGTAAGTTTCAGTCCTTCTGGTTTGAAGTTACAAATGTAATATATTCGTCTGAGGTACCTTTAGCTAGTCCAAAGGTCATTAATATCACATTTATATACTTCGAAAACCATATGGACCAACCTCTCTCGTGGACAATTCTGCGAAGTTCTTCACAGTTTTTGGAACTGTTTTTCCGAAAAGACCGATTGTAATTTCCCCAGCATCCTTACCCCCGATTGTGATCTTAAATTTCACCTGAAATATACAAAGCCGCTCGAGCAATTGCAGACAATATAACGAAAAACTATACAGGTCTGGATAAAGCGCACAAATACATCCACATATATCCCGTTGTACTAACCTCATCCGTGACAAGTGGGCCTTTCTTCGCCTCCGACTCATCTGAGAGGAAGAAGAACAATCCTACGACAATCAGCAAACAACTACCAACGCCGACCTGCATCCTGTACCGTCTCCACCACAGAACTGAATTCATACGAAGATGGTTGAAAGAATAGCGAGTCAAGTGGCTGCTGCAATCAGATGCCGCGTTCTCTCATCGTATCGTATGCCACGTTACCTACTCTGATTCGAAGATCAGTCAGCCATGGCAGTAGTCGCTCATAAACCTCGTCGGTAGTTGGCGATCAGGCGTCATTTGCACAATGCACATTGCACAATCTTCGAAAAGATATGTGACCTGTCAATCATTGAAGGCTCAATGAAAATCACCGGATTTCATCAATACTTCGGGTTTTTCGGACTTAAAAGTTTCAGTTTAATGCGAGAGTATGTCGAGAAGCATTGATTCACATGTAAAATTGGATAATATAATAAATTCTGCTCCTAAAATAGATATAACAAGGTTTTTTTCTCATTCAATACCCGGAAAAACTGAATCCGGATGTGTGGCGCAACCGGGCAAAGTAAAAAATAACATTTTGTAAGCACACATGTGTTGTGTGTGGAATTCGCATCACGATGGAGAGTTTGCAACAGCTTTCGTAGCGGATGCGTGACGATGGTGGTGGTGGTTGCGTGACGATGGTACGGTGGCTGGTTGAGCTTTGTATAATAATAACTTGATCATTTCTACAAACCACAAATTTGCAGCAAAATGAAAAGAGGAATTGGCGAAACTGAAGTACGGTACCGTGTACCATATACTAATACTTGATGGGTCTTTGGGTATAGTCTTACATTTGAACAGCTTCGTTGAGGTACAGAACTTCAATATACAATTGAATAGTATACTCATATTGAAATTAACCTGAATATTTTCGGCTGACACTCGTCAGGGGTAATCGTCACTCGTCAGCAACTAGTAGAGAATTCTCCTGACGAGTAACGAGTGTCAGCCGAAAATATTCGGGTTCATTTCAATATGAATGTACTAGTCTTACATTTGCAAGATAGCCTAAAACAGTGGTTCTGAACCGCCGGTCCGTGGCAAGTTTCCTGCTGGTCCGCTAAATATATTAGTTTATATCTGAATTTCAAAATGCAGCAACTAGTATAGAGAATACCCCTGACGAGTGTCAGCCGAAAATATTCGGGTTCATTTCAATATGAATATACTAGTCTTACATTTGCAAGATAGCCTAAAACAGTGGTTCTCAACCGCCGGTCCGTGGAAAGTTTCCTGCTGGTCCGCTTAATATATTAGTTTATATCTGAATTTCAAAATGCAAGAAGTTGGTTGCTTGGCCATGAATTAACGAAATGAAACATAAAGTTTTGATATGATTCAGAAGTTAGGAACGTATACATATATACTTGTCTACTTGGTGTCGTAATAGAGTTCATGATCTATACTTTGGGTGTACATCACAATGGTGTAAGTCAAGGGTCGGCAACCTACGGCCCGCGGGCCGGATCCGGCCCGCCAAGCGAAATCGTCCGGCCCGCGGCATAATAATTAGTTATCTCAAGAATACGGCCCGCCGTTTCATAATGAGTTTCAATGAGCAGTGCAGCACTGCATGAAAAAAATGTGCTACGATATAATAGTAGCCTACATCGTATTAGTCCATTGTTACGCCATAAAACGAAGGTGGTTGAAGTAGGAGATGGAGATAGACTAGACTAGATCAGTGCTTATCAATCGGTTGTATCTCGCAACCGAAGGTGTTCCATACTTTTTTAAATGGTTTACCACTCTAATAATGGGGTGTGACAATAAAGGTGTTCTTCCTTTGCTTCAAAAACGCTTGGAACATCTCAGACGCAAAGACGGAATCTCAAACTGTTCAATTATAGATAACTAGCCTCCGTATGTTAGTTAGCCTATCTATAGTTCAATTTTCCAGAAGGCATTGTGTGCCAAGACAAAAAACCTGAATAGTGTTTTGGCCACAATGGTGAAAACTGTTAATATGATTTTTGTCTCATTAACTGAATCAGTTACGCCAGATATTACTAGAAGCAGAGAATCAATACGGCGATGTCATGTAGGCCTGTGTCTGTCATGCTCGCGCATTAAGTCGAGCAGCTATGCTTACACGAGTGTATGCACTGAGAAATGAAATAGCAACTTTCCTCGAAAACACAAATATCGCCGACTCATAATCTTGTAATCGATAATGGGTATTTCATATTGCTTTCCTGGTACATTTAATGTCACATCTGAACAAATTGAATTTGCATCTTCAGGGGGAAAACAACTAAATACATGAGATGTTGAGGCGCATTTAAAACAAATCTGTGACTCTGGAAATGTCAACAGTACAAAGAAAATTATGCTCACTTTCCTATACTGGAAAAGAGAAACCCTAGTACCGACACTACATTTGTAACTGTGATACGAAATTTAACTACTGAATATTCACCCGCTTTTCCGACATTCCTTCTCTACAAAATGAATTCTGACTATTCAGTACTCTGTTTGATGTGGACGCCAATACCATTGCCTGAAAATTTCAAATGGGCCTTTCTGAAATGCGATGCAGTTGAATTGAATGACAAATTTCATACAAAGAGCATATCGCTGCATGACTTTGACAAAGAGTACGTTCTTAAAATTGGTCTTTATCCCAGCTTGACCAACAATGCAAAAGAAATTGCATCGACTTTTGGAAGCACGTACGCATGTGAACAATAATTTTGAACAATGAAATTCGCGAAGAGCAAGCTAAGATCACGTATTTCGGACGTCCATTTTAAATAGGGTCTGATTTTTGTTTCATCTGACTTGTTATCGGAAGTTGAAAACCTTTCACAACGCAAGCTGCGTCAATTGTCACATTTATTCTGTGTTGTTGAAGTGTAAATACATGTGTCTTCTGATAGGTATGATTGAGATTGCAGCAATGTAGGATAATATACCGAAGTGAGCGTAAAATATAGTACAAGAAAAATTCCGGCCCGCCAGAAAGTTGTACATCCAAAATTTGGCCCGCGACTAGCAAAAGGTTGCCGACCCCTGGTGTAAGTGTTGCACGAAACTATTTAAAGGTGTACCGTAGTCTACTACTAGTTTTAAACACGTTATATGTGAAAACTATATAATGGAGACTTGGGAATTTCTTCGTTATTTCCCATACATCGAGAAGTGATCCCCATGAAACCAATGAATGTTTCCCATGAACATGTGAAAATTTATAAATGTAAAAAAAAATTGTTTTTCGCGTTGGGGTGGGGTAGACGGATATTAGGTATGGTATGGGGGACAGGATATTAGGGTCGGTGTGGGAAAAGGAATATTAGGGTAAAGGTTGGGGTGAGATATCCCAAGATTAGGGTTGTTTGTAGGTGGGTGGGTTAGGGATAAACTATGGCTCAGGGTATCCAAAGATAAGCGTTAAGACTTACCCCAACCTTGACCGTAACCCTCCTAATACCCCCTTTCCCAACCCTAAGTGCCACTTGACGGTATAGAGAGAGTGGGAATATATTGGGTTCAATGAACATTGATAATACATAGATGATAAATAAATACTTAAAGCAAATTATATATAATTCAATTCAGAACAAAGCTGTAGTGAAGGGATCAACAAGTCAGCTACAGCCTGAAAGGATGGTTGTAATATAAAACTTATAACAGAATATAACACGTTCGCAAAGCAAAAAATATAACATGTGTTGTATGTATGTATGTATCAAAAACAGATGAAAAACTATATGGGGTGGGAGTGGGATCATTCGCAGTAGGTAACCTACAGAATGGACAAGATAACACAATGGCACTGACTACAGGAACACAAACTATAGGCAAAGAGATGCTGATTGACAAATGTCCTACAAGATATTTGTGAGATCCGTATAATAGAGGTTATAGCAAACAACAATGTCTTCCAAAGGATACTGAACACTCACAATCGGTTATCTCGTAAAATTCTGCTCATGACTTCACGAGCTTCACCTTGCAAACTGCAATAGAGCCACATATAAATATTTAATGTAGAAAAGGCAACCTGGCCCAAATCACGGATAAATTTTTTAATTGGTAACCGACAGTAATCAAGTTATGAGTTATATACCGGCATACCACGGTATACTGTAGAAAAAAGAAATGAATAATGATATCCTGGCTGTCAGTTATCTTGTTTATTGGGATTGAAATATGAGCATAACCAACAAAATTCCATCAATCATCCGCCGATATATCTATTGACATGTGAACATATCTTGTTCATGAAGCTCTTTGAGTCCTGACCATGAAACACCCAGGTTGTGAAACCATACAGTATATATATCACATAAATCGTAATATTTTATTCTTTTTCTGCAGACTTGTTTTCCAGCATAAGGAAAATAGCTTTTCACCTGAATAATTTGACACCATGTCAGTGAAACGAGCTGTTAAAAGATCGCTACCAAAGAAAACTCAGTTAAACCACAGAAAAAAAGGCAATCGTGTCTACGACGATGACATAGCCAGCGATTCTGATGAGGAATTTATCAACGACAAATCCGTCGAGGAGGACTCTGATTTTGAGGAGACGGCACAAGAAAAGAAGCTACGTTTAACGAAGCAATATCTGGACGAGCTTAAAGAACTCCAAGGCGACGAAGAAGGTGATGCGGTGGGAGAGAAACTCCAGGAAGATATTTTGGAAAACGCCGGGCGACTCAAAAAGCAAATAGCAGATAGATGTGTTCAACCCACGTCTGACGATCTCTGTCTACTGCGAGGTCACAAGCTGCCGATAACGTGCTTGACCCTCACTAGTGATGGTAAAACATTATTCACAGCGTCGAAAGACTGCTGTATCATAAAGTACGACGTAGAGCAAGGAAAGAAATTGAATAAAATTGTCGGTGGGCACAGTCGAGATTCGGGAAAGCATCACACCGGTCATATTCTAGCCCTCGCCGTTTCAACGGATAGCAAATTTCTTGTTTCTGGCGGTGCGGATAAGTTGATTCATGTGTGGAAAGTAGAATCCTGCGAACACGTCCACCGCTTTCAAGGGCACCGAGACATGGTAACTGGGCTCGCGTTTCGCATGAACACCCACCAATTATTCTCAAGTTCTTACGACAAATGCGTTAAAGTCTGGGATCTAAATTCGATGGGATATGTGGAGACGTTATACGGCCATCAGGACCAGGTACAAGCCTGCGACAGCCTCACAAGGGAGCGGTGTGCTACTGCTGGCGGTAGAGACGGTACTTTACGGATATGGAAAATCGTTGAAGAATCGCAGCTTGTCTTCAACGGCCATCATGGGTCGATAGACTGCATTAAGTTGATTAACGAAGAGTACTTTGTGTCTGGATCTGATGATGGGTCTGTTTGTATTTGGAGTGTTATGAAGAAGAAACCCATAGCGACAGTTAAAAATGCGCACCCCGGTGTAGATTCAACAAATCCTTGGATTACATCGGTAACTGCGTTGGTAAATTCAGACTTGATCGCAACTGGGTCGTCAAACGGAGTCGTGAAAGTGTGGAAGTGCGGTGCCAAATTTTTATCGGTTCAATGTCTATTTGAAATACCTATCATAGGCTTTGTTAACAGTCTCCAGTTTTCGCCAACCGGGGATAAATTGTTCATCGGTGTAGGCCAGGAGCACCGTTTGGGTCGTTGGTGGCGCATCAAAGATAGTCGTAATTCTGTTGTTATCGCAAAGTTATTTGATGCTGTGCGCAACGACCAGTCATGAGATATTTGAAGTGTGTTGCTCTCGGGATGATGTGGGTAGCTTCTGGATTACGGTTCAAATGAGACATGGTTTTATGCCTCACCTTCTTCCTAATTCAGCAGTATTCATTACTCGTTAGTAGACCTGGACAAAATCGGACACCCAAGTTCTATGATTCCAAGTCGGTTATTAGGGTACCACAAATTGCTACATCATAATATTTTGGATGGTCGCAAGGTAAATAGAGTAAGGCCAGTTGCAGCTCATCGGAATTATAATTTTATCGTTTTTGACCATGACTATTTTATTAAGCTCTGTGACAACGCCGTGAGTCGGTCACTACGGTAATTTGTGGAAATGTTGCCATGATGAATATTTGTAGCTTTGTGCAGCACCAGGTCTTGATGTTGAGCTACTGATTGTGGTTTCGGGGCACTAGCGGTGGGATGAATGCACTGAAACTGTACTTCTTGTCACTAAAATGACTCATAGTGTGATTGGCTAATCTCGTTAATTCTATAAGCCAACTCTCATGACCCGACTACTAGTATTATAATCTCCATGTGCACTGTGCAGTCTGACTGGTTTACTCGAAAACTTGTCTACTCGGAGCACAGTCTTTTCGACTGTTCTATTGGACTGCATGTGCTCCTGAACGCATTTTCTTGAGATGGTTGTTACCAAATATGAGCATTTTGCAATCACTGAGATTACACCACACTGGAACTCCCTGGTTATATTGCTAACAAGACCTGATTTAATCCTAAAACATGGTTTACTGAAATAGGAATCTTGTTGCTGCCGCAATGTGCTAGCTTAGTGAATTGAATAAATGCGAGTTTTAGCAGGGATAGTGTGACCTGGTATCAACCTGGAGTTGAATGAAGTACCAAGACGGCATTCATGCATTTATTTGATGTCATGCGCTGAGTAAGCATAGGACATGGGCACATCTGCAATAGATCAGCTTTTCCAAATGTGTGGTAGCCAACGCATCATTCTACATCCTATGGATATGCGGGGTGAAAGTATCCCTTCTTATCAGAGACATATATTTCAATACAGAGACAAGGATAAATCATAGGTCGGCTTACAGGGTGATCAACAACATACAAGTAGGGCTGGGCAAAATCAAGTACCTGGGTGATTCGATTCTGTATCAAGTAATATGCTTCGAGTCAAATAATCGAGTATCACTATTTGGAACGTCACACAAGAATGTAATACGTCAAAGTTCAAATGTGTATGGCTTATGTGACCGCAAAGAATAAATGCCTGTTATCCATCTCATAAATGATACTTTGGTAATTTGTCGACCATACCGAGTTCCAATGTTGTGGGATAACCATGACTTCGGAAATGTGCTACGTCCAGTAACCTTCGTAGCTTTGTACGATGTGTTTTGTATGCTGTGACACAGCCAATCAAAATTTCAAGGCCTCGATAATGAATATTAGTATCGAACTATAATCCGTGTTGATAAATCAACTTTCAGTGGCGATAAGCGTATAATTTCATCGTCTTTAACTGCTCGACTTGAAATTAATCTCGATTCAGATCTGACTACTCGAATCATTGTGTCCAGCCCTACATACAAGCATCGAAATGTTCAATGATAAACTGCATCGATGCTCCAGTTAAGCAGCACCTTGAGTGAGAATGTGCCAATCCTCGTATCATAAAAAAATGGATATAGTCTCTTAATATTTACACAACACGACCCAATCATTTTTATACAAGATGGAAAAGTTTTCATATCGTCAGTAGACAAAAAAGGCGGGAAATAAGATGAAAGGACAACGGATGCATATGTACTGTACATTGAATGTTCATGTCGAAAATTTCATAAATACAAGTGAAATTCGTATAAACTAGCAGACGTGCAAGGCAGGCTAGGAATTGTTCAGTTTCATCAACTTCTTATTGGTCTGATGAGTCTTATCGTCCACGCGGCCGACTTTATCCGTTAGCCTGACGATAACCTTATCTTGCTCGTCGATCTCTTCCCCGAGTCCGCGCCCGAGCTCTTTCAATCTCGTGAGTCCGCCCAGCATCAAGTCTGAAGTGTCTCATCGTGTCGCCCAGTGTTCAAATATGTAGATAGTACGTAGACAGTAAAAAAGTAGGCATACTTCTATTATTGGAGTACTCAAGTCACAGGTTATGTCTACTTGAGTGGTTGTGATTTTTGACTATTTACACCAGGGGGGCCAAACATGCGGGCCTCATCCGAGCAGTGAAGCAATTTTAAGTAATAAAAAGTTATTTCATTATCCAGCAAAATTCCATAAAAGGTTGACAGTTTGATGCAAGTTGTTGCACAACTTGTGACGCATAACGTCCCCGGCCTCCGTAGGAACCAGAACGTTGATTAAATAATAATCAACCATAGTCCAGCGTCCTCTCGTCTTCCACACAAAATAGACGCAGGGCCAACACCACATCACGACTAAAACAACGGGAGCATTTAATAGATCTAGTTATATCCTCTTGACCCGCAGGTCACTGTTTCAGTGGTGTGTGACTGGAACTGCCAATTTCATGTTATGCAAATAAATGTGTACGAATAGAGTCCCTATTATTCATAATGTTGCGTCTAATGCTTGATAATTAAACATTCCAATGAAAACAAAGGCATGGAACTCGAAATAAAATTTTGTCATCATGTGACTGGTAAGCATAAAATTTCACACAAAATGCGTTTTGGTACAGGTCTGCATGTGTTATTGGATCTACTGAGTATTCCATATATTGGGTTCCTAATGGTGAAATTGTACACGCAATGTAAATAAATAAACTTCATTAGTGGCCTAAACATTAACCTTAACTCTGTTGCTAACGTCCAAAGGTCAGTAGTGCGTCTTGCACACTCTTTCTGTCACTGGGATACCTAGGTGGTTAGTAAATAGCTTGTTTTGAGATCATAACTTCACACTTGCGACAACATTTGTAGTTACATAAGCACCCCAGCAGAAAGGCGCATGCTTGAACATAGCTACTTCCTGTTGTAATTACAATGCTATTTCCGAGTGTCATGTGTGAAAACGTCTCAAACGATACTGGATACCGATTACTGAACAAGAACAGTATGGGGTACCTAAATTTTGGTCGACTTCTTGCATGCGTTCATTCTTTGCATTGCTATCGGTCTTTGCATACTGCTGCCTGCTTTCTCGTTGCTTTGCCAAAACTGGATGACTGTCGTAGTCAGAACCGGAAGGGTATCCCGCGTTCTCTGAGGCAGTAAGTGCGTTGCTTAATCTGGAAAAAGACATGAATATTCAGGAATGTTAATGTGTCTATCAAGCTCAAAACCAAGAATGATATCATTGAATAGCTGGTTCGTGGTACAAAACGAAGATAGCTTTAATTGGAACGTCCATTGTTGTAATACATTCATCAATAAGATATAATACAACTGACAACACATCCTTCTCACCATTAGCTTATTAGGAGCACGTGTTGGTTATCAACCACATGATAGAAGTGATAATAAAATAATCCAGCCAATGAGCCCTACTGAAGAACAATATTTATTGGTTGCTTATTTTCTTCGGTTGTCTGCTACTTTGCTAATGGTAATCGAGAGCCAATCAATGGAGTTTGTTAAATATATATACCTCTTTTAGCATGTGAAATAACTCGGCGTGATTTGTGGTGGTAATTCAAAAATCTGAATAGGTAGAATTATGTGACGAGTTATACTATGTCAAGATAATGTTTAAAACAATGCTGACAACATATTGTGTAAATCAAACTCAAACGCTAACCATCATACAGAAAGTGAAAAACCGTATCTTGACGCCTGTGGCTATGCATGTCACAAATCATGTGACTCCTTGATGCACACGAATCACGCCAACCGCCATATGGCATAGTTTAGAAATGGTGGAGTCAATTTTTGTAGATAGCAATAAAATTACAGATAACTTGTGGAGGGGAATCCCAAAATATTGCACACACTTGACACTACACCATTACAAAGGAATACCATGAGTCATACATTACGGACAGCAGCTAGTTTCAGTCATCTTAATGGAAGGTTAGACCAATAGATCAAATAGATTAAACACTGACATCATTGTCCCACTCCCACAAATGTATGAATCATCAAAACACTGGAAATGAGACAACAATATTAATCACACTATTGAAAGATATCATGATTGCCTGGCAGTATTCATTCAAATACAAATTTAGATACATACTTGGAGTTGGTTTCTGGTTTCGAGTCGTCAAAAACTTGGACTGGTTTCTGGGCCGGTTCTTTCTTGAATTTATTGAGAAAGGCGCCCCACATGCTTTTGATGCTTTGAATGTGCCGGTCACTTTCCTTCAAGTCTTGTTCCATTTTATCTACCCTTTTCTCCGTCGCTCTCAGCTTCTCGCCTTGATCTATCAATTCCTAAAAATTACGAAGAAACGATATAACTACAGATGTTGATAGCCGATTCAGATCAGATTCCAATATCCAAGATAGAATAGAATTACGGTAAATCAATATTTCTTTACAGTGACTAGGTACAGTTTAATCAAATTCACTTTCAAAGTTAATATACGTGAAATACAAACCCGGCAGAATATCGCAAAGATTTAGTAACGGCTGCTTAGAAAGCCAGGGACTGTCATCTTGTTTTAC
>ATSW01039087.1:0-15417 GCA_000444245.1 Botryllus schlosseri
AACATGTTGTCGCTGTGTATGGTATGAAAACTGTTGCATAGGAAGTATTTATTAGAAGTAAAAAATAGATTGATATATATACACAGTCGACTCCCTCTGCTGAATTCGGACACCATATGACGCGAACAACCGGTTTATGGGATTTTGGCGGAGTTTCAATCAGTTTGATATTTTCATCATTTCAAAACACCTCAAAACTGCGGTACAATGAAAAGATAGGACACCCACTTTGGCCCAGGTCAAGTAAAAAGGCATGCACACTGAATGAAAAGTAATGCAGAGAATATAAGACGCAAGCGACAAAATGAGGTGGCCGAATGCTTGGGAACGGAACAAAAGTTGAAATTACAAGTACAAGGATCAGCTTAATTCGAACAATTCTCCACCTATTTCGGACTCAACTTCGCAAATCATATCATTAGGCTATGAGTCTATGGCACAATAAATAGTACTTGATGAGTGATTATGGTGTCTTTCCGCCCTTCGAAAATTTCTGTATTATTTTAGCCCCATGAGTGTTTCACACAGTAATATAGTCAATTCATGAACCATTTGGTATCGAACAACAGTAATGTGCAATACAACACAAACTGAAGGTATAACTCATAAGCGTTTTATGCGATCAGGGCCAATTACTACAGTATAGCACAGCTGCAATTCATATAATATGCAGCTTAACAGTATTTTCAATGCGCTGTCTGCTTTTAGGCGTAGCCATTTAACAAACAAATGACTTTCACCTCAATTAGAACAAAAGCGAGCAGATCCAAAGTGTCTGAGTTAAGCGGAGTCGACTGTATTTAAAACTTCTGTAATACTTTTATTTTATTCAGGGATATAGAACAATCCTTGGGGCGGTGTTGTCAGCCTAGGTCAGTAGTTAATAACCTTTTTTTTTCAGCGCAGTCACTTGATTTTTTTGGGTGTCATTGCGTGAACCACATAATGAGTATTTTATAAACTGAACTATACAGATTGACTATACAAATGTTTCCCCCCTTCGTCCACTGCTTATCACGGCCTCGCATTACCATCGGGTCTAGTTAATACCGAGTTACTTGACTACTGAAAAATGGTCATCACTTTCGCTTGTGACCTGTAGGCAAAGATTTAGTTTCAACATTGGCATTGCATGGACCTTAGGCTGAGCAGCCCCGGACGAGGTATGTTGTGAATAAAAATGTTCCCATTGTATTTCACCAGTAACCGTTGTAGTCATAAAATCAATGCAGTAATATGGTAGCTTTGCCGCGATATGAAATTTCTTAAGCTGCCATCAGCGAGTTATTAGGTATGATGAATGCTGGGTCACAACTTGGCGTATTATTCTTCCTGGTGAACTCTATGAATGTCTTTCCACGTTAGCAGTTATATCACCATGTCGATTCTTCCAATGCAGTCATGTTATGTGGTTGGTTGATATCTGCAATCCGAGTTCGTACCGGCCCGTTTATCATTTCACTATTGCACTGTCTCATTGCGTTTCCTCAATCCTTTTTCACTCTTTGTTTACCCGAATAGACATGTCTCTTCAAAAAATCCGAGCCTCTTTTTGCTGCGTTGTTGTTCCTTTTAGTATTGGTAGACTTAGTTGGCAGTAGTGACCAAAGGAATTGAATTGACAGGCGTAGAGACACGATGGCAAGATGTATAGGTAGAGATGGTCAGTAACGAAGAACTTCTACTTTTTCGAAGTACTCAAGTACTTTCCGCTATTTCAGTTCGTCAAGTAGAAGGACTATATTCCTCAAAGTGGAGAGACTGAGGAATTTCGGGGCTGTTTCCATGGAGTACCGACAAAAATTTAATTTTCGTAAAAGTGGCCTTATCGTAGCGCTAGCTGGATACGGAGTGACTGATATGTTTTCACGAAAGTATCGGTGACATATTTTAGGTTGTGGGTTGCTGGATTCCGTTCACACCGCATTGTCACTCATATGACATGTTCCATCACAATAAATATGGCGCTTCAAAACGTTCCAACTGCCGTTTCGCAGTCTAGCTTCAACTTATCGCAGGCTCTTCAACCGAATGTATCGTATAGCCTACACCAGAGGTCTCAAACACGCGGGCCGCATGCGGCCCGCGAGACCATTTTGTGCGGCCCGTGACGGCATTTTGGATTTCGAAGTATTCGATAATATTTTACTACCAATTTTTGAGTACTTAAAATTCGCTCTAAAACTACTCCAGAAGCCTAAAACTACTCATCAAACTTCACTAATACATCACTTTCAAACGTTACCACTAAGTAGAAGTTCAACTATTACGTGACATTACTTGTTTAATATGGTAAAACATGAACCGTTGATGATTCGTGACTGAAAATTGTCCTTTGGACTTGGGCGCGACCCTCTGTAGAATTACTCGTACTCGTCACGTCAAACGTTACAATCAGAGAAAGACTTTTGTGACTCTGAATGCCGTGTCTTGGTACAACCACGCACGCAACAAACCATGGTGTCCCACATGCAGGGTCGTAACTGCCGCACCCCAAACCCCCCAATTGGGGGGGCCCGAGCTCGAAGGTGGCCCAAAATTATTTCGTGAATTAGCATAAATTATAGAGTATTTTTTGGAAATTTGCGGAACTTTATCAAAAATTTTTCGCGCTGCGCGCGATTTCAGGTTGCCAAATATCTTGATTATTGGGTATACTCTTCCCCGAAGAAAAAATACGCAACATTTATAGAAATGGGCATATCGGCGTTGGCTATTGCCGCGCCACGACGCACCAAGACATAAAGTTTTAGGCCATGTAATATGCGACTCCAAGAAGTGTGCCAGAACGATCGCCGGCGAGAAAACCTTGGCCGAAAGAGACTGCCCTTATAATGACCGAAAACTTCGTTATATATAGGCATACAAAATACACATAGGTTTAAGGCCATGTAATATGCGACTCCAAGAAGTGTGCCAGAACGATCGCCGGCGAGAAAACCTTGGCCGAAAGGGACTGCCCTTATAATGACCGAAAACTTCGTTATATATAGGCATACAAAATACACATAGGTTTAATTGACTGGCGCCGAATGTTTCTGTCTTGGCAATCTGAACCTCACAAGACAAATACCATCCCGCAGGGAAAAATTATATGGCAGCGAAGAAATACCAATTTGAAATCGTGTGAACTTTTTGTTTAGTACGTTTGGCCGATTCTATATTTTTTGATAGACAGGAGGTCACGAAATAACATCATGTAACGAAGTCATACCAACGGGTCCGCCCACCCGAATATGTTTAATTATTATTTACGGACTCTACAGTTTCGAAGACACGTCACTTAGCTATCCAGGTGAATATGAGTAGATAGGACAATAAATTCATAACAATATATATGCAATTACCGACCTTATTGACCGATTTATCATGACTTATCAAAAATCTGCGCACCTGGCTCGCTGGCTCACGAAACGGTACCACTATAATTTCGTTGAAAAAGCGAACAACGTGATGGAGGCCGGTTTATCACCTTATGGAAGCCCATGACTCAAGTTATTTTTTGGGGGGTGGGGGCGTGACGAAGTGTTGTTTCGTTCTTGGCAACGGGTATACACCCGGAGATGTTTAATTATTATTGAGGGTTCCTACCTTTTCAAACACCCCTCACTCAGCTCTACCGGTAAATCCGATTGCGTGAGCAGAGAGAGGGTAAAAACCAACAGCAATATATATGCAATTCCCGATCATATTGACCGATTCAGTCATCGAATTATAAAAATTTCTCGCGCTTCGCGCGTTCAGGCGAGAAAAACTGACACACAAAATGGACAGCCAATGTAGAGGATAAGTAGCGGGAAACAGCGCACAGGCTGAGGGGGTCTGGGGGGGGGCAAGCCCCCCAGAAGTTAGGTTTATCAGCCTATGGGGGCCCCAAGACGAAGGTTTTTTGGGGGGGCCTGACGAAGTGCTGTTACGGCCCTGCCTATATGGTGTGGACACAAGCAAATCTCACGGCTCAGTGAAATTGGTGTACGTCACACTTTCCATTTGGTCGAAGGCCATTTGACGCTAATTTTTGTCCGGCTTGTCCTGCATCAGCCTAAATTTTATAAAACGGGTATCAATCGAAAGCTACCGCGGTACTGATTGCGAAAATATAAATTTATTCTGTTCGTGGTCCTGGAACTCCCCAAAATAAGCCTCGAATGTTACATTGTATGTGAGTTTGGCATTGTGATGAGGCAATGACGTCTGGGAGCAGGCGAGGAGCACCGCAAGCTGCAAGCGTATTGGCCATCGTTACGCAAGCGATTGAGCAGTTGAGCACTCTCACTCTCGTGCGCATTTGCTCCTGAGCTGCTCAGACGGCATGGTTGAGTCGTGAGATTTGCTTGTGTCCACACCATATAGGACACTATGAACAAACTATCAAACTGGTAGGAAAAATAGTAAAATATCAAAAGGTCGTAGCTTGCGTTGCGTAGCTTATTTAGATATCTAAGCATGTAGGTATGGCAACCGACATTGGCATTATGTTGCCCCTTTGATGTATAGTTGATTACATCCCGTGTCATCTTGGGTATCTTTAGATATTCTATTGTCGCCAATTTAATGTGGCGAGTATTAACTAGTCGTAGCCTACGCTTCGCAGCTGTAACACCACCGGATTCTTCCGCGATTACACATTTCTATTGGTATTGCACAGATCCATTATGTTCAAGTTGTTATTGATCTGTTCCAACATTCGAAGGTAAAATTAAACGCTGATTCTATTTGACTTCGGTAATGACATGTCAATATAGCCTAGTTATAAGGAGTAGACCTATGCGCGAAACCCGGAAATAAGGCCTACTTTGCAATACATTGAATTCCCCTATTATTTGTGGTGCGGCCCGCGGCGCTATCAAAAATAAGAAATTGGCCCGCGAGCACATTTGAGTTTGAGACCTCTGGCCTACACCCTAGGGCGGTCGTATCAAACATACGGCCCGTCAGGTGATTTCATCCGGTACACGAAGCATTTTTTGAGTAGATTGAAAAATGCGTATGATCCCGCACATTCCTAACAAATATTGAGATCTTTAGTAAGAAATACCACATTTTTCATGGTACTCATGAGCAGTCCAATCGAGACACGTTACGCCAGACAAAAATTTGAATCGGACGAATATGAGGAATAATGTATAAGCCCTACACCACACCACCCATGGTTTGTGAACATTGGCGAGAGTCGAAGAAAACATTTGAGAGATCCGCCCTTGAGGTCACTGTATGTACGAGAGGTCGTAACAACGATAAATACATCCACTCCCACATCGTCAAATGCAACACCAAATTGTTAACTGATTTCGACCGAAATTCAGAAAGCTCTCTAACCTTTTTGTCTTCATTCCCCCCTTCAGATTCATTCCGAGCCTTCATTCCCCACTGCCCAAAACTTTTGTCATTATGGAGCTGATATTTGCTTGTTTGAGTACACAAGACACACACACAACCATACCAGTACGCAAGACAATCGCCTGTAACTGCAACATAAAACGTATTGTGAGCCGATACCGGTAACACTCAAAATTTAGCGAAAGCGTTATTTCACGTCATACATGGTCGTGCTTGTGACGCCATCATTGATAAGCCATAGTTAAATATTAGTTTTTGTGAACAACACGCAATATAATTTTCGAAACATACATTCCAGAGCAGTTAACTGGTAACGGTAATTACGCATCTGTCTCCGTAAATATGTAGACTGTCATGCATATAATTTTGAACAAATGCGTCTATTCCCCACCAGAAACCATTGAATTCCCCACCGGTTAGAAACTATACTGCTCCAACGTGATATAGAGCTCATCGTCTACTCTCGAATTAGGCCTACCTTCCGTCACAAGTATCGTACCAAACTGTAGCCTGCAACTCGTTTAAGACCAGTATTCTGAAAAAGCTAAGAAGAATTTTTAAACAAATTCCTATGATATTGCAGGGTGGGCAGAGGACAGAGAAATGTTGCGCTGTTGATCGCGGGCGATGAATGATGATATCTTACCAAATTATCCTTGACTTGGAGTAAGATTTGGTCCGCGAATGTATGGTAACACAGCGATGCCATATATGTCCTCTTTTGAGAGGATTTGTCCTCTTTTTGCGAGAAATGTAAATGCCCTCCCAGGACACTCAAATGCCCTCTTTTCTAGCAATTCGTCCTCTTTTTATAGCTTTGATAGTTCGGAGACTGTACAGAGACAACTACAACAAAAAAGTCGTGGTGGACGTGAAAACTTGATTTCGACGTAATTGAGAGCAAGGTCAACTAAAAAAAAAACAGTATCGTAAAAATTCCCGGTACTGTGTCTTTCATGACTTATTGTAAAAAGAGTCCTCATTGTCGGATCACAGAATATGGTAACCCTAAATTTGGCGGTATATTGGAATCTAGCACACCGCCAAGAGAGAAACACAACAATCGAAATCGAGTTGATATTTTTAATAGGACTTTGTCTTGCAGAAACGCCAAGAAAAACACGCCAAACTATGGTGAATCATCAAAGGACAGCGGAAATTTCTCATTTACACAAAGTTCAATATTGTTTTGAGTTGCATCCCTTAATCGTAAATACAGTCTCGGTTGATTTTGGTTCACCCATCGGGTCTACGATAACTTTAAGTTAAGTAAGCCCCGCTACTACCTTACACAGGGTTGCATTCAAAACAAATGGCTCTTTGCAACACTTTGTTTAAAACATGTTTTAAATAGTGTGTTAAACAAAAGCCTTTAAAAATTTGTGTTTTTTCAAGGTGTATAATTGTGCCATAATTGTGTAAATACTTCCAAAACATGTTGTATGAGCCTATACGGACGACGATTACCAACCGATATAGTCGACGTATACGATATGAGATGGTTGGAACCCTCGAAATAGTCGGTTCAACAGCTATAGTACGGAGATAGGCTATATATCATTGGTACGGAATGAATGCTCTGATGATGATGAAGGCCGACCGTAAAAATGATACATGACGATAGTCCTGGTTACCGATATTTTTGATCCGAATGTGACTGGGGTTGCAAGCCTATTTCGTCAAAGGAGCTGTATTTACCCTATATTTTCAATTGTGAATATCAATCCACTATGACGTCACAATTGAATATGCGTGACGTTGTGGCTAAGAAAAACAATAAAGAACATGTCTTTAACAAGGGCCTTGTTTTAAACATGTTTGTGTTAATAAATTAACCTTACACACATCTCTTCGAATTGATGTAGAAAGGACACGCAAAATTTCTAATAGGCTATACTTCGCAGATGAATATTGGCGATGTAATAGTTATATAATTTGAAGACGCTTATAGACTTGATGGTTGGAATATAATTCACAAAAATCTAATTTCTGAACTATTTTGTATCAACGTATACAGTCGAAAAGTGAGCTACTGAGTACTATGCTTCCTTGATACAACGATATTTCAAGAGTTTTGAGCGTAGATATCGGCCTGGTATAAATCGCCATCGTGGGCATCGTTAAATTCATCTCGATCTACCATGCATAGCAGCCGTGATGTTACAGTAGTTAGCAAATATACTTTACGATAGCGTTCAGAATTTGGATTCAGAGTTGCATTTGAGCCTCAAATCCAGCGATCCCACGTATTCACCTGACTACCAGCCGAAATCCTGTCCAATCATTTCGTACAATTTTCTATTGTAAGGAAGGTAATAGGACCGCAGCAAAGCCGCCGTTCGATTCGTCATCGAATACGTTGCAGTTTTCGACCGCGTTCTACCTTTGCGCCCGTCCATACAATGCGTGATATCCCCGGATGCCAGGGCGGGCACTTTCACACAGTACATTCCCGACGTGGTGTTTTTAAAGAAGTTCTCGCCGGTAAGAAGCTCGGGAATTCGGAGGAAACGTTGCACAGTCTCGAATACGATCGACGGCGCGCTGAGCAAGCGCTCCGCGTTGATTACAAGCACTCGTTTTCCGAATTTATCTTTCCAACGCTTGAAGTTCCGATGGTATATTCCACGCCGCAGTATGTTGTTAGTCACTGATTCTGGTCGAAGGAGAGACCTTTGCACGAAGTCGTCGAATGTCTCTCTATCTTCCGGATTGTTTTTCATCTAAATGTGAGGATTTTTCAATTACTGCTGCTTCAAGGGCGGTCGCCATTAGTATAAGTTGCAGAGGTGATCACTAGTCACTATGGTCAATAACGAAGTATAGGCCTATACTGCTACTTGGTCGGAATACTCACGAGGTTTTGCCTAGTTACGCTACTTACTCAAGTGTGTTGTGTATTTAGGGCGGAGATCATAAAGTTAGCTGATCCGGAAGACTGCTAATCGTCTGATAAACTTTTAATCGCAACACATAAATTTGGATAACGGTATATAAAATTACGAGTGATGATTAGGGCTGGGCAAAATCGAGTACCTGCATGAGTGATTCGATTCTGAATCACGTAAAATGCTTCGAGTCGAGTCGAGTATTCGAGTATTGCTCATTATGACGTCATAGCAGCATGTAATATGTCAAGTATCAAATGAGCACCTTTTATGCAACCGCAGAAAATATAATGCCGGCTATCCATCACATTAAAGATAATTTTTCGACCATAGGCCTACCGATTTCATTCCACTGTGTGACAATGTTGTGGGATGATCATGACTTCGGAAATGTGTTATTTTCACTTACGCGCGTAGCTTTGTACTATATGTTTCGTACGTTGTAATACGGCAAGTCGAGGTTTGAGGGCTTCTACAGTGGAAAAGTATCGAAACTATAATTCTCGTCGATAAATTACCCTTCAGCGGAGAGGAGCGTGTAATTTGATTGCTCGAAAAAATCTTCTTTTACTACTCGATTCGAATCATTAAAATTAATACTCGATTCCGAATCGAGTACTCGAATCATTGTGCCCAGCCCTAGTGATGATTACTCGAGGTGTCCCGAGACTCCCGAGTCCGAGTTTTCGATGAAGCGGTGTGATCTGTTGCATCATAATGCGAAAACGCGGTATTGACTGACTGTTATTAATTTGTTGAATGAAATGGCAGCCTGCTGATAAATATCCTACGGCTATAATAAGTAGAATTATCATCATTGCGAAATAAAAGCCATGCCTAATTAGTAGGCTACGGTACAGCAAAGAAAATGATTATACAATATTAATAGACGTAACCAGGGCCTACGTTATTGGTAGACCCCGATGTAACCCTCTACAATGGTTCTGACATAATTCGTTGATTGTCTGATTGTTTATGTTTAGTGAAGGCATTACTAAGAAGACAATTGTCACTGTTATCATCGGAAATAATCACCCTCGTAAGTTAGCAATATATCTATGTATTTTCACAAAGTAAAGTGTTTCCATAGCTGAATACATTTTTTATGATCTTAAACTTAATATTGAATGCCTTTGTCCCCGGTCATTGCGCCGTAATAGCCTACCATCAGCATACCCGTAGCGCATAATGAGATAGCGCTCGTTGCACAGGATCGCACAGCAGCAGAATGAGCTTCGTGGATTTCGGTAAAATCATCCGGAGGTAACCAGGCAGGTATGCGGATTCGAAATACCCGGGAGTCTTCTCGTATATTAATTCGTGTGGAAGAGCTGCCGGTAGACTCTCGCTGAATGTTGTCAAATATAAATTATAATAATCAACTCATATTCCAAGTCAGGGTTGTCCAACCTGCTGGACAAAGAGACACATGCGGGTTACGAATGATTGGGGATTTACAGCCGATTTGTAATCGTAATAATGAATGTCTTGGCCGAATATAATCCACACACCAAAATTCCTCCATTACAGTGGCGGGCAACTTCTCCAGTAAGCGGGCCTGATATGGGAAATTGCGGTAGCCTGTACTTGGCGGGACGAATTACGGAATCTATACATTTAACGGATATTTGTCCATCAATACAAGGAATAACTCGTACTTAATGTAAACTTTAAGCATAAGGCACATTGAATTCAATAACGCGTGATGTACTTCAATAACTGTTTAAGTCAATGATATGCATTTGTGGTCGATCAAAGTTGTCAACATGTTCCCTGAACTCCCCTTCCCGCCCCTGCTCTATTACAATTATAAGAACAACAAAACTATCAAAGTTTTCACTACACGACGGCATTTCAATGTGAAGTTTAGAGCTGTCTCTGTCAAACAGCTTCGGCAATATTCAGCGAGATGGATGATGTAGTCCTGCAATGGAAGTGATTGTCAAATTGGCTGTTACGAATTACTAATCTCATAGGAGATTTGACATCGGTAATCCGCGAATAAACGTATTCGCTCAAGTACGTGTTGATGAATAATGAGGTCACGAAAACTGTTCATCTGGAAACCGCCAATAATTTTCTTTATAGACATATTTTTAAAACGGATTCTCTCTGAAATTATCCCTTATATCATATGATCAGCGAAAGTCAATGCCCTCCATCCGTAGGTTTTCAAGTAGACCTATACATCTTCCATCAATACCATCAGTGATATGCATAGCAGGATTTTGAAGTCAGCGAATCTGTAAGTGGACTGTGGTTCGTCATGAATAACGCAATATGCGATTAAGTTGATAATATAAGTCATTTCGGGAAATATGGTGCGGGTCATTCAGAACCTTCCCGGTTCCCGGTTTGGACACCCCTGTTCCTAACCCTCAATAAAATACAAATTTCCGCTCTCCGCCAAGATTGTAGTGGATTTAATGTTCACAAAAGTCAGTCATGCTCGCGATTCTAGCATCCATCGATCATGAGTTGGTTCCTCAGATCCCATACCCTATAGGCCAAAATGTCCTACCGTTTCGCGACGGCTAGATCTAACGTAAGAATATCAGTAAGACAGTTATTATCTTGTAGGCCGGGGAAATGCATTTCCACTGTGGAGTGGAATGCAATGCAACATGAAAGTCAACTCTAAGATCGGTAGGCTAATCATCTCTGGCGCCAGAGTCCATACCAGACTTGGTCAGATAGAACATTTTCAGATTTTTTATATCCTTAGAATCAGTAGCACGCAGTTTTTGTTTTCAAATTAGAATAGAATTAAAATTATAGCTACGCAAGTTTTTTATCAAATTAGATTTGATATTAGAATTTGATACATGACATTTGCTTACCGATAGTACTGTAATCCCTTTACGCGATTATAGCGTTTGTTGAAGAACTGAGCTTCCCCGGGATACGCGCGAATGTACGGATGGTAGGATAAAAATTCGGATAAGGCTCCGGTCCCGCATTTCATAACACCTATTCCGATAACGTCTGGAAGGCGATGCACTCGATCGTTTTCCTGTACAACATTATTGTGTTGGCCGAGTATAGGCCTATACCTAGCACCATGATAGCGGATCTCTTCAATCGGCGCAATTGTGTCAACGAGTTAACCTATAGAAGAGTCATTCGAGGTTGGAACTAGGGATGGTGTGAACGTGCGGTTAACGTTCGCGTTCTCAGTGTGAACCTCTGAAATTGAGAGGCTCACGCTCACAAACGAACCTTGGTAGGTTCTGCACTGTGAACCTATTTTATGTATTACAATTTTTACTTCGTTATAACATCTTTGGTTGAAATTTATTGCATCAATACTGCGGGGCACTATATGCATGGCACTGGCAGCATAAAAAAATAAACACTAAACGAGCATGCAACTTGACAGTCTCAAAAATTTCACTTGATCTGTTACAAAAGTTTGCTCGAATACTTCGCGATTCTCTGCTGTGTGCTTGATTCCCAATCACACAACGTCAAGATCGAGCGAAATACACTACATAGGAGGTAGTCAGCGAATGATGCTTATTCAAGCAATCATCGAAATTGATATATCATTGTCTTATGCAAATAAATCTAGCAGGCGAACGGGATCAATCTTTATTTCATATGCTTATTGTATCATAAAAACCAAATCCGTGCGATTGGGGTGTTGGCTGATGCTGTATAACTTTTTAACGGCATAATATCGGTAGCAAGTATAGAACCCCGTTTAACACTCTTTACTCAATATCAACGTAGCAAATAGCAAGACTCAGACGCCGAATACATTGTCCAGTCTGGCCTAGACCGTTAAGGCGCAAGCTTATATTTCCTTGCAAGTCCTCGTCGAAATTGTTGGCAAAGCGACGGAAGATAATGATTTTATGGGATTAATTATTATATCATTTGATTGTCCCAGTTAAAACATTTGGGGACGTTTAAAACGGCAATATGCACTTCAACATTGTGGCATTATGTGGCCGAGTCGTCGCTAGGTATCGTGTACCTGTACTTGTACATTAATATAGGCTATCACTTCACTGAAATGTAGAGTTGGAATTAGCAATATGACGCCACGTGACGTCATGATGTTCACGTCCGCGTTCACACAGAACCTTTCAAAAAGGTTCGCGTTCACACAAACCTGAACCTTTCAGAGGTTTACACTATCCCTATTTCGAACCTCTGGAAAACCGATGTAGGCCCAATTGGATGATCAAAGGCCTACGAAACCAACCCGCAAATACATTGTGATTAAGCTATGCAATACCCATATGTGTGACAGGTCGAACAGTGGACCTAAAATCTCAACAAGTAGACCAAATAACCGAGTATTACAGGGAAAACAAACGTGCAGTGTACGTAAGTTTATGCGCACGCAATACAATCATTGTCTAATGCGACTTCGCATAGAATTAGCAAATTATTGTGATCATTGAAATCCGTGCAAATCTATATTGTTGGTGTGTTATTTACGGATTATCATAGGCATTACCTTCCCGATGGCACGTTTGAAAGCTTCTTCCCATCCATTGTAGCTGTTCCATCGTCCTGAAAATAGTGGAAGTTCGACTTTCTAAGCCATTATAAGACTTTCTATGACATTCTAAAACTTCATTTAGGTAGGGCTATCATATTTGGGAATCGGCAAAGCAGAACACGTTTTAACAGTTTTCAAAGTTAGAATACCGGAGGAAAATTTTCCCACTTTGAGGTCGGTTGACTGAAAAAAAAGAGGGCAATTTTCCGGCTCAACTCCAGAAACACAGTTTTTCCTTCACACTTTACGTTGGTTGACAAAAAAAAGGTCGTCACTGTCGTTTGAACCACGAATTTCTTATTTAGCGTCATTTATGCCCATTTTAGCTCGAATCTATCCCCTATCTTGGCCCTGAAAGCTGTAAATGAGGACGAATTGCCAAAAAGGAGGGCATTTAGGCGTCATCGGATGACACTCTCAAAAACCTGAAAAAGAAGGGACAAATCCTGCTAAAGGGAGACGTATGGTAGGCCTAACCCTAATTTCGGCTACCTGGAACATCTTGCGTATCTCCGATTACTTCACGGTAGTCGAAACTTTGCCGAAATATAAAGATGAATCCGGTTGCTAGCACAACAATCAATCCAAGCACCTTGACCGCGGTATTACTACGCATTTTGTCTGATTATGAAACCTTCTGGAAAATATCAGATTACACCAAGATCGATCGACAGCAGTGTGGATCATGATGTCATTAAACCTGCGCTAAAGGTAGATGCACGAATAATGGCGTTATGTAAGTAATACAACGCGTTGCAAAGTCACGATTTTATCGCGGAAACCGTTATCTTCTTATCCCAAGTAACTGTTCAGAGTCTAATGCAAAAGCGAGGGAATCTGAGGACCATACAATTAACTGGCCTGTGAAGCATAAAGTAATTGCATGTAAATAGAACCGCATATCTCGAGTTCATCAGCTTGCTGTGATACAAATATAACGCCAACACGCAAATGAAGTGTCTATTTGTGATCGAGGGAGTATAATAGCCTGCAAGTTTGTTATCAAACATAGAAATTTCGCCAAGAGTTGACAACATCGGTGGTTCTCGACCTTTCAGCTTGTGGATCGGTAAAATTTCAAAACAAAGTTTGCGGACCGCGGCCTACGATAACTCACGTCGTTGGCGCTTTAAAAAGATACCCGGGCTGATGACGGTCATGAAATAGACATCTTGACATCAGCGATTTGTGTACGCTTTCGCTTCTCGCTACCAGATGCCTCGCCTGAGCTTGAGATAACCCCAATGAAGTCATATAACAGGTAAAATAAGTAAGCCTGCTTTTACGTGAGAAAGCGTCAAACACAGAAGTAGGCTGGATAGCCAGAAAACGCCGACTTGCTCAAGTATATGTTATTGAATCTAGGGTTACCATAATACGTCTTTTTTTTAGTCAACCACCCGACAATGTGAAGGAAAAAACTATATATTTTGGGCACCGAACGAGAAAGATGACCTACTACGAAGTGGTAGAAATTTACCACATTTTCAGGATTTTCCACCGGTACTCCTAGTTTGAAAATTTTGAAAAAGTTTCCTCCTTTCCCAATTCCAAAATATGGTAACCCTATTGAATGGTAAAATCAATCCATGCATGTGAAGCAAAAATTGGTACATATTAGAAACTACTTGCAAGAACGAACAGGTAGCTTACTCATACAAGCTTCGATTACGAGTTATGTGAATCAAGTGAAGTATGCAAGAGAGAGAGAGAGAGAGTCTTTATTTTCATCGAACCAAAATACATAACAAACGGCAGTGATGGTGGTACAGAAAATATGCGTGCACTGCACAGTATTCGGTATTAGATAGGAATGATCGATAAGACCGTGAAGGTCATCTAGTCTGATCACACCAGCATCAAACAGGTACACTTGACTCAGAACAGTCTGGCTGTAAAAAAATGTTCAGTAAGAAAGGAAAATAGAAAAAATTAAACAATGGTAGCAAATGATCAATGACGCAATGTGCAATGATGCAAGCTACCACGTCTTGCTCAGCAACCACTGTTGTCATAATTTATTGTGGGCCACGGTCACAACATTGGCGAGTAGGCTTTTTATGTAGATCTATTGGCAGCTCGATATATGTTATGCCAAAAGTCACGACTTTGTACGCATTCTAGGAAATACGCAACCATAGTGAAAGAACTCGTATAAGGCAAGTTTTTTTTCCATATCTTTGTGCTTCGTTACGGTGCGATATGCGCTTGAACATCTTCATCGTCGTACAAATGGATTTGAATGTGTGCTCCATAAATATCGCTGGACAACAGTTGGTCTATTCGCCAACTTTTGGAACCATTTTGTTAGGTCGAGGACTCTTTGATCTGCTCAGAAATCGTCGGCCGCCATGAATGCAGTAAAAAGTTATCATCATGATTTTATTATAAACTATCGTTAGCGAAATACCACATTGAAGATTGTTTTGTTTGACATTCATTATGCTTTGACTATTGGTCATTTTTACACCTGACCATTATTCTTTACTTTTGATTCCATATTTACCGACTTGTAGCCAGTGTTGGGGTCAAGTCACTACCTTCGAGTCACGAGTCATCTCGAGTCATTGCACATTTTGACTCGAGCCAAGTAAAGTCAAACGATTTTCGAAAGTGACTCGAGTCAAGTCAAGTCAATCGATTTTGGTAGGGGACTCGAGTCAAGTCGAGTCAAGT
>ATSW01039098.1:0-10908 GCA_000444245.1 Botryllus schlosseri
GGAGATGTGGTACCGATGGATCACTGGGACCGAAAATACTTTGAAAATTCTCTATGATAATTCCATGATTACATTCCGTGAACTTGTCTACAATTGCATGGTGGCAAAATCTTTCCTCACATACAAAAAAATTCGATGTGCGCGAGCTATGGGGTCTCTCACAGATGATTTTTGTTTTGGGGGGTCTAAACTAAATTTAGATCGACATATACATTTTTCTTTGTAACCTTCAACACGAACAAGCCAGCCATCGTTTTTATTGTGAAGTGTAGGGCTTGTATCAGGCTATATAACGGCACCTATTATTTTTTTCAGTACTTTCCTTGAGTGGAATTTTTTTCGATTCATGTATAAAATTCGTAGGGTGGGGACCGATGATACAATAGCCAAATCAAGCAAAATATTCAAACATACTAATCATGAAACAAATGAAACATGCCTGCGTACAGAAAATCTTTATCTAATAATTGCATATGATGTTTTATCGCTATAACGAGGTATTTGGAAGTCACACTGTCGATTTTCGGGCAATATGTATGTACCCACAAATTTATAAGTTCGAGCCTAAATCGAAACGTGATTTTATGACAACATTTCAGTTAATATTTATTCTATTTTTTGACAGTTGCGACCAAACATTCTTCTTTGGCTTGCTGCAGCTTAGATTATAATACTGAGCAAGAAGAGTAGTCACATTTGAGTTTTTTAGGGTATATATGTCATAGGTCCCCGGGTCGTGTGTCATTGGAGCCACCGGGTGGGGACCGATGACACGTTCGAGCAACAAATTTTGAACGTCCATAAATATTTTTTGAAAAGACGGATATTCATGTATATGTGCGCGATAGGTAGTGCTTGTATCAAAGTGCTGAGCCAGCAAAAGATCTGCTGTTTTCGGCTGAACATTTCGGGGCCAGCGATCATTTTCCAATTTTTGATCCATCGGTACCACATCTCCCCTACCATATGTATACTATGCTACTGTGCTATGCTGCTATACCACTATACTATGTGCTCTCTTTGACATGACGATAACTGCAGGGGGGTCAGAGGGGCGCAATTTTTTTGACCATCGCCAAGGGGGGGCGTATGTCAAAAAAAGGTTGAGAACCACTGGCCTAGGCGATGTAAAGAAGAGGTATGCACATCACACTTAATGAAAAATAAAGCGGCATTGAGGCTGTGAAGCATTTGAAAACAGAAATCTTTAGCATTTGGTGTGCCAATGGTTTGGAGAGAGCCACATGGACATTGGGCATGGAAAATATTGTTACATTTGCTCACGTGTTTCTTTTTAAATTCAATGTCAAAAATCAGCATAAAATTGAATAAATTCGGAATGTAGTACTCAAACTATACTCAAACATGTGAAGTTTCCGTTGATTTTGAACTCATAAAAATGCTACTGGTTCAACAGTCTAGCTAGAACTAAGGTATCCTTGTTTTATGTGTTATTTGGGCAGTAGAAATCAATGAATTAAACGTAAGTGGCCGATGAGGGAGTATCTTACTCCAGGCTTTAAAATGTTTCAGAGCCTGCTCTTATCGACATATCTAATGTCATATTTCCACCATTATACATTAAACTGGATCTCATAAAAAACATTTCAAAAGCTCTGATCAAAGAGAGTGCACGTTCTAAATTCATTCACGAAAAGTTTCCTCAGTTGAGCTAATACGATAGAGGGTGTATTTGTTGGACCGCAAATCAGAACACTCACCAAAACGCCTTATTTCTTATTAGGAAGGCGGATTTAGAAAAAATACCTGACTCTCTTTCATTGAAGTTCCATATAAATTTCTTGAAAATACTAAGTATCATGATTATTTGGAGGGTTTAGTTGAAGATAATAAAACCTCAAATCCAATAAAGTAAGTTGAGAGCTTTGCAGGATGTGTTTCGTATCATATACGGATCTAAGTTCTGACGGCAAATTCGAAATCAGCATCGTCATATTAGGTATACTCAATCGGTATAAAAGCAAAGGAAAAGTTGAAAAATGTCGACCAGTGTTCTCAGACAGTGGTTGTGAACCGGGTTTCTCGTTAACCCCAAGAGTTTCCTGAGCCCGTCTCTGGGGATCCATTAGAGATCGAGACCTCACACTCAACTCAAAGATGAAATTTGCGATGACACACTCGTCTTGGGCATCATTGGCTGTAGGAAATTTGGCGCGATCTGTAGTTGGATTGTGGCTCTTGTAGTGGTACAGGGAGGTTGTGTTCAAAATTGAACCGACGCTCTTCTGAAATATCAATTGTATTTCCAATAATTATTAGTTCATTTGTAATAAAACTATTTTTTATATGCTGTTTTTTGTGTCCGTATGATCATTCTGACCACACCATGTTTCTCCTATTGCAGAACGTATTGACCTGTTACTTACCTATGGAAATGGATTCTCAAATTGCGGGCGAGCCGATGGAGTACAACGTCACGAGCTCCTATGCCCTGACAAGATGTCCATACTTATTCAAACCTGTTGTTGGCAGCAGGGACGGAATCATGGCACAAATGTTCGTCACTTACCGCGTGGTCAAGGCGGTAGGGTTGAGTTGCTCGACCTAGTAAGAAAGTGCATGTGGTATACCTTGAGCGTACAATCTTAGATCGTTTTATTTTTAACAGCTTGCCTGCAGTGGTTGTTCCAGAAGGTTGCGATCTAATTTTCAAAGAAGATGGATGTACTTTTGATATGGTAATGTCCAGCGATCACAGTCAACCTTGCGGCGAGATGATATCAATGGTGGGCTGAATATACCTGGTCGCTTGTGGGACTCAATTTTCATTTTCTGGCGTGTGTATTTCAGCGATTGTAATTTGTATTCTCCACTCATTATCATGTTATCTTTGCCAATAACTAACAGTCAATTTCCACCAATATAATTGTAGACGTGATGAAAATACAAAATGGTGATACGACAGTGTCTGTTTATTTGTTGTCGATGTTTTGAATGAACACAATCGAGTCGCAGATTCGAGTCCGGCCAAAGTCGACTTCTGAATCCCTTGCAAACTGTTCGAGGTTTTAGTTTCAAGTCGGTCTTAGAATGCTTGAGATTCGGGAATTAAATTGTTTTGAAAATCGAATCTTTAGCCCAGGAGTTCTTAAAATATGGGTCACGACCCAGACATCGGTCACGAAGGGTAAAATTTTGGGTAGCGACGGCATCAGTGCGATATTTTAATATGTAGGCCAATGTAATATTGGTGGAACTTCAGGCCACAAAATAATTTCTTCGCGCTTCGCGATATTTCCTTTGAGTAGTTTGTACAATGTTTGGACACTGTGCTGGGTTAAGAGTTAGGGTTAGGGTTAGGGTTTGGACACTGTGCTGGGTACTGTATCTAATAAGCAAAACAATGAGAAAGGCTGTTACTACATCTAGGCTTGATCATAAAAATTCCGCTAAAAGGTTCACACTTCACAGGGTAGAACCTATACCAAGGTTCGTTAGCGAAGGCGTACTTCTGATTAATCAAACCGAACGTTCTCACCATTCCTACCTTACATGCATGAAATTGATAATAATGGTTGGGTAGTTTGAGTAGTTTGTACAATGTTTGGACCCTGTGATGGGTACTGTATCCAATAAGCAAGACACTGAGAAAAGCTGCTACTATAACATGGCTTGATCATAAAATTATGCCGAACTTTGTATAACACGAACTGGATTGAATTAACAGGATTTGTCCGGCATTGGTTTCTCTGGCAAACACTGTCGGAGCCTGGTGAGATACTTAAGTGTGAAACGATCGGGTGCGGGACTATGAGACACAGATTTTCAAAAGGCGCAACTATAACTATAACTATAACTACTCAAATTTTAAATCTCGCAACTAGAACTTGAACCAGAACTAACAACTTTTCAATTCTGCAACTAGAACTAAAACTCGCAAGAAAAACTAAAACTCGAACTGCTCACTTCTCAGAATCCGTAACTACATCTACTCACTGTTCAAAACCCGCGACTAGAAATAGTACTATAAATAAATAACGACGTTTAAAAATCCGTAACTAACTAAAAGACAACGAACTAGATCAGTGGATCATCTTGACCGGTGTTTCCGGTCGCACTGCATAAGTACCAGTAATTCAGTGTTCTTTAAACTTTTTCGTCACGGACTCACGGTACACCCTTTTAATGTTTACTCAAAACTCGTACACCCCTGATCACATAATACACCGATTCCGTAGTAAGCCGCATTTCTATTAGATATATGGCATACGGTCGCTTTCCAACGGAGAGTCGTCATGGCCTATCTGGACGACAAATACTCACATTAAATTGGCTACCGGTAACTCCGCACCTCGGAGAGCCCTTGTCGTGTTCTACGTCATCGCTGATTTCTTGCTATATACCTTGCGTATAAAGGTTTCTAATGGTAGAAGCAAAACGGCCCCGCAGGCTTACTATATATCTACCAGGCAGTATTATCCGAATGCTCGAATCTTAGCCAAGTATCTTTGAAACCTCGATTTGTCATATCGTATCGCATGATGCCTAACATATAGTACAAAGCTACACGCGTTAGTGGATATGGCATTTCTGTGAAGTTGTGATCAACCCAACGCCTTCTCACAAAGGGTGATGAAATAGGTATGGTCGAAAATATACCAAATTATGTTTATTTGATGTATGACTGACATTATATTATTTATGATGGCGTAAGACAGGGGTCACAAACGCGGTGCCCGCGGGCCCCAGATAGCCCGTGGGGTCCATATGAGTGGCCCGAGAGCCTTTTCTAAAAATAGATCCAATAGCAGCACGTACCATAGCTATTATATACATGGATTGATTGATTTAGTTATTCTTGTTTAAATCACACTAACAGTGGCGGCTCGTCCTATCTGGCAACTGGGGCATTGCCCCACCTGAAAGTCTATTCAATAACAATGATTTACCGTTTAGAGACGCTCAGCAATCAATATATACCGAAATCACGACGACAATCGCATTCTTTTTGTGCTTTCGCTTGTAAATGCCCATATATATAGCGAAGTCTCTACGAAAATCGAATTATCTTCTGTGTTTTCGCTTTGTAAATGCCTAGCCGGGGCTTGCCCCGGTAGCGTTCATAGCAAGCTTTCACTGACTGTTCTCTCAAAGCCGCTCAAAATTAAGAAACGGTGAAGTACTCTCTTATATTCATCAAATTACCGAGCAACCGGGGCAACTTGGTGAGTCTCCCTGCCAGTGTGATGTAGCAAGGGTAGGCCTATATATAACTGAACTCTGTTACCGTCCTATGCGTTGAGTCAACGTTTGCTGGTATAAGCCGATTTTGACGATGTTTCGCAAGATGAAATTTCTTGAAACTTGGTATGTCATGTCGTGATGGTAGTATTTAACACTGCTTTTCAGGGTTGCGACTTAAAGTTTAGGGAAGTAATCTCGTTTCCAAAGTTTACCGTGTGCTGATCCGTCGTGTGTCGCAAACAGATTTTACTCAAAGGTGGTATTGGTCTCCATTGATTTTGACGATGTTCCATACCTAGATCGGTCATGACATTGGGCATAGTAGCCTAAGTCTTAAATAGGGATGGTGTGAACGTGTGGTTCACGTTCGCGTTCTGTGTGTGAACTTCGGAAACTTAGAGGTTCACGTTCACGAACGAACCTTGGTAGGTTCTGCACTGTGAACCTTTTTCATGTATTACAATTTTCCACGTCATTATAACATCTTTGGTTGAAATTCTTTGCATTTCAACTGCGGGCCACTCTATGCATGGCGCTGGCAGAATAAAATCAACACTAAACGAGCATGCACCTTGATAATCTCAAAACTTTTACTTGCTTTTTTACAAAACTTTGCTCGAAATATCCGGTTTTCCGTTTATGAATGTTTAGGGACTCTATACCGTGAGCTTGACCCGCAATAACATCACATCAAGAGCAAAATACGCTACATCTAGGTAGTCAGCGAGTGATACTTATTCAACCAATCAATGAAGTTCATATAAAGAATATTGCTGCCTAATTTTAAAAATCTAGCAAGCGTATGGGGTTCATCTTGATTTGATACGTTTATTGTATCATAAAAACCAAATCCGTGTGATAGGGGTGTTGATAAAAATCAAATCCGTGTGATTAGGGTGTTGGCTACTACTCCTGTATAACTTGTTAATGGGATAATATCGGCAGCAAGTTTAGAAACCCGTTTTACACCCTGCTCAATATCAATTTAGCAATCAATTTATTTTCCTATCTGGCCTAGACCGTTAAGGCGTAAGCTTATATGTCCTTGCAAATCCACGTCGAAATTGTTGGCAAAGATATTGATCTTATGTCATTAATATAGCATTTAATTGCTCCAGTTGATACATTTAGCGAAGCCAGCATGTACTTCAACATTGTGGCATAATGTGACATGAGTCGTCGCTAGGTATCGTGTACATTAATACATCATTTCACTGAAATGTAGGGGTTCACGTTCGCGTTCACACAGAACCTTTCAAAAAGGTTCGAGTTCACACGAACCTGAACCTTTCAGGGGTTCACACCATTCCTAATCAGTACCCAAGAAGTAGCTCTTGGTTGCAAAAAGGTTGGTGACCCTGACGTAAAAAGTACACATTTCAACTGTCCACGTCATTCATATTGTTATGTCATCACAATTAGTGATACTGGAATAATCGACTCAAATTGATAATTACCATGAAGCAATATTTCTCATCTGGATTTCTGGATGATGGCTGGTATTTAGCTTCCAATTGCTTCGAATACTTCGTGTCTGACGCGACGGTAGGTGACTATGCTACAGCTGAAACTGACAGCGCTGGATTGAACGGTCACCTTGCCGCCGAAGGGATGAGAGACACGTCTGTCAGGACGAGTGCCAATCTTTTATTCTAATTTTGGCGCAGATATGAAAGGGGATTGATATTGAAATAAAAATATGTGGTAACTTCGGCCGGATTCGGACATGAGGGGGGATTTGGCGAAACATCCACCGTCATCCATGCCGGCAGACCACAATTTGTAACTCGAGTGTACTATGCTATTCTGAAATTCGATTTGTGTTATCGTGTGACCGCCATTTATGAACTGAGCGTTTCCACTTCATACTGATATTTTGTCATTATTTCGTCTGTGTTTGTTTTGTTTGTTTGTTTTATTCACGCAACATTGGCGCTTATCGCCTATAACAGGGGTGGGCAATTATTTTTCCCCGCGGGCCAACCGAGAAGCAGAAATATGTTGGCGGGCCGAGTAAGAAATTTTAGAATATCCAGCGTATTGATTTTATTTCTAACTCGGAAGCAGTGAATCGCACGAATTGGTACTCAGTGGATGTGTTGATATTGGTAAGGACAAAGTGACGGTTCGTGACGGTTAATTTCCCATAAAATATTTTTTTGCTGTCATATTTAGAAACGATGTTAAACATGATACATTTTAAACTCTCTTTGAGCCCCTATCCGCGTTTTTCTATCAATAAATTAAAATGGCCGGATTAACCCGTCGTCATCCCTCAAACGTTGGTCTTGTTGATCTTGGTGCGTCGTGGCGCGGTAATGGCTGAAGCCGAAATACCCAATTCTAAAAACCATTGATCTCTAAATCGCGCCGAGAGCGAGTAAAATTTTAATGAAGTTGCATAACTTTTCAAAAAATTACCCTATAATTTATGTTCATTCACGAAATAATTTGGACGACCGACGAGCTCGCCACCCAATTGGGGGTTTGGGGTGCGGGAGTTACAGTCCTGAGGATAATATATAGCTTATTGTCTTGATAGCTGGTTCCGAGAAGTGTGCAGCTTGCCGAAATGGCCTCGTTATTTAGCCAAGGTTGCAGTTATTAACCATCTTTGAATTTCAACTTTCGGCTTTCTTTTTTCGACATCCCTTATGGGAGGTAATATATTCATAAAAATCATGGGCACTGATTTACTTGTTTCACGAATTATGGGTTTTGAAACACATCACGTAACAATTTGAAACGCAGATCGTGTAATGCGTAATGCGACAAGGGCAACAAAGAAGGTTTGGTGACTTCTTGTGACTAACGGTATAATTTGCTACATTGACTTCACTTTGAATCTGGTTTAGGCACACAACCTTTCGCGGGCCGCACACAATCGTTCGGCGGGCCGCATTTGGCCTGCGGGCCGCACTTTGCCCAGGCCTGGTCTATAAGGTCATTTGCGCCGAGTACATTAATATCAGTAATGTCAGATGTCTTTTGCTTTTTGCTCTTTCAACTTGGTCTTTTGCTGCCATCTTTCTAGAGCTCGGCTCTCTCTTCCTGTGGGCTTTTCAAGGCGCTGTATTTACAGCGGGATCGGCGATGAGGAGCTCAGATAAACCTCCGGCACATAGAAAAATATGGCAGAGCCGAGACTCGAACCATCAACCATTGGAGTCGTGACTGCAGTGTTTAACCAATTTCGTTTGTGTACAACGCCATCGACCGTCATGCAAAAGGACGTCAAGCGATAAGAGCTAACAACCACGCCGGCGGACACTGTTTGATTATGGCCAGTAGACTATGCATCCGGATTATCCCCCTCCTACTCCTTCCTTGTGCTTCTCGTTAATTCTAGTTTAAAGCGGGCTTTAATATGACTGTCGGGTCCAGGATCAAACCATAGGGCTCGTGTCTCTGTGCTGGTGGATGAATTTGGTATCGGTGATTTGGATTTGAAGCTTAGAAGACGGGGATATTAATTCCAAATTTGGGATTGTATCATCCACTTCAATATAGGTGAAGACGTGCGCGACTGCCTACATAAACGTGGAGTTACCATTTTGATCATTTTGCAGTGAAATTCTAATCGCATTGCGGGGTAGTGTCGGAGACAACCAAGAGGCCTGGATAGAAGCTACCGATGAAGCAAACGATGGCGAATGGGTGTGGTCGGATGAAATTGTGCAAGATCCTGACTTTTGGGGCAGAAATGAACCAACCGGAAGGAATCCGGCCCTTGACTGTGGACGGGTAACTCTGGGAAACCCCTATTCACTATGATAGGAATTGTAACAACGATTACTACTATGTGAGACGGGTGTTTAAAATACACGCAAAAAAGTGATAAATCCACCAAGTGTTTCCTGATGACGTCCGCGGCATTGATGGCGAGATTTTGCGCACCCAGACATTTATCTGATCTTGTCTGATGAAGAAATATTATCAATGGACCGATTCTCACAGACTGAAGTTATATATAGTGTCGGATATAAAATGTATGCCTCTACCATAACAATAAACGTCGGCTTGGTATAGCGCACCAAGTGCAGCATTCGGTACTCTGGGTGATTAATCACCGCTCAAACACCGACTTTCGAGGAGAATTGAAAATTTGTTCACGCATCAGCGATTTTGACATTCCTGGCATACTGCATTGTTTCAAGCTTTATGAATATGAGGGATAGGGCTTGATTAGCTCGTGATATCAAGTACCACGCTCTGACCCACCCCAATGTGAAGTTTGCAGTTTTCTATATCCGACAGACAACAATGTCAATCCAATGTGGCGTTCCAACTGAAGTTTTGTGAAGTCATGGCTGAAAAATATCCAACAAATTGGGTTTTAAACAAGGGCCGTGTTTTAGACATATTTGTTTCAAATTGATTTCTGTATTAAATGAAACCCTATGAATGCTGCTTAGCGGAGGATCATGTTCTGCGAGTCAGCTCGGAATTTTCGCCTGACGTCACCAGAGAAGGCTTAAACTTCAAGACGAATCGAACATGTAACCAGTCCTTTAAAAGGAATATTACCATGATTAGAATGAGAAAAACATTTTAAACCATTAGCTGTTGATAGGGACACGAAGTCGGTTAAGGTTACGCTCAATGATTTACCGGAAGTATTCCGAGATGACAATCGAGTAAGAGTTTACGTTGTTATCCGTTGCATAAGAGAGAGAGAGAGAGATGAGGTATTCTTTTTCGCCTGCATCATGGAGATGCTTTGACGACGGAGATGCGACACGGCCTTTATAGTAAGGTCATCTAGTCTGCACCCCCATTTTTCTCCTCTATGCTATCCGTGATTGCCGAGCGCCTAGCAGGATAGCCGTGGATACCAGCTTTTCGAGTCTTTGGTCTGAACCGGCCGGGGATCGAACCCACAACCTACCGATCAAAAAGCCGGACGCATCACCATTACACTGTCTCGCTCGGTAATAATAATAGTGCGAAAACGCGGCTGTCATTTGCAGTGTGATAATTCGACTATCACCGAAACATAGCAAATTTAACCGATTTTATGTTTCGAAGTGTTTATTACTACCGCACGGCTTCGCTATCTGATTCCGTTACGAGATTATTAAAGAAAGGTCTCAGGGAGTTCATGGGCCCCAGTGCAGTTAGTATTTCCGAATTCAGGTGGGCTGTATCCCACCGACTGACTCTAAATTCCGCATTGCTTTAACTCAATACGTATGTACTGAATAGGAGACAACAAATACCATAAAACGCGTGAAACGCGAACAAAACTTCTAATCGGCATGTACAGAAAATACTCTGAAACTACGAAAGCATTGAGGACAAATGAGCGATTTCGAATGATGCGGGATACAAAATAAAATGTATACCGACAGGTAATTTCATAATGTAACAATGTAACGCTGTATGATTTAAAGGCGAGAATGAATTGCATAGTACTGCAGCTACCTCTGCAAGGTTGATGATAAGCGAATAGGGTGTTGTTATGTTACCGAAGAGGCTCACGTATTGGGGTATATGCGAATTAGATTACCATCCAAAAAAGGGATTGCTCTTTACATAGATTATTGAAAGACCCGAACAACAATAATGATTATTATCAATGATTCGGCAAATATTAACTCGGTATTAAATGCATATTTCGGAACTACAGAGAGATTTCTTGAGCTACGACGAGTTCTTGCATCGTTAATTCCAAAATCGCTTGTTGAGGATCTGCAACCGCTG
>ATSW01039160.1:0-15581 GCA_000444245.1 Botryllus schlosseri
CACCATCACTGCCGTTTGTTATGTATTTTGGTTCGATGAAAATAAAGACTCTCTCTCTCTTAAGGTACCGAGTATACCGTAGTGGTAAGCTGTAACGATGTTGTTCGGCGTTCCGAAATTTCTAGAACTGTGACACATTCATTAATATATGTATATTGGTATTTTTCTGCTCCAATATTCGAAGGTATTTGACCATGAGCTTATCAGGAGTATACCCGAATCCTGGATTGGGCCGCACTGCTAAACCCCAAATGATGTGATAGCAGATTAATCTCTATTATCAATCTGTTAAATTTAAAATATTCACAGTAGCTGCAAAATTATAACGTGATAGCTTTTAGGATAACAATTTGTCCGCTCACATGGCGTCTTTATCTTATATTAATATATATCAAATACAACAACACTTCTATTCAAATAGTTATAAATGTGATAATTTTTTTCATGCCAGGCCTAAATTGATACAAGATTATATCAAATGTTTATGAGGAGTGTTGAATGTCAGTCTGTTGGATTGGCACACTTTCAATAGGACGATTTAATCCCGTCAAATACGGCCTACTTTGAAAGACATGGAATACACCCCTGTTGATGCTGCGGCCCGCGGCGTGGTCAAAACTGGAAAATTGGCCCGCGAGCACATTTGAGTTTGAGACCTCTGGTTTATAGTTACCAGCCAAAAATAGAGAATGGAGAAGGGAGAAACTAATTGATAAGATGCAATATATCACCTATATTTATACATATTGATATGATACAGTTCGAGTCTGTGCCACTGGTTGAGGAGCACATAAACTATATTCGAATTCATTTTCAATAAAACAAGAGGTTTGGTTAAAGTAGGAACAAAACAGAAATAGATTTTTTGCTATTAAATTACATTAGGCTACTACTTATTAACGACAACGTAAACTGTAAGCTTCGAACACTTCGTTTGTGATAACTTTATTTGTGAGAGAACAATGGAGGCCCAGTAAAACGCACGATCATTGAATGATTGGTCGCTATCACGGGTGAAACCAGCGTTTCGCGAACATATGCAAGATGCAGTGATTTTTATCGACACCGATTACTTTATGACTTGAAATTGACTCGTGAATTTTGCTCCGAGTCACGAGTTAATCCACATTTCTGATACGCCGAGTCAAGTCAAGTCGTTTTAGCAAAGTGACTCGAGTCAAGTCAAGTCATAGGAAAAAGGTGACTCAAGTTTGACTCGAGTCATCCCAACACTGATTTGTACTATCATGAAATGAAGTCTGGTTGTTTGTAGCAAGTACTGGCATAGAAATACTTCGCCACTCCTGCTATTGTTCATGGGAATGAGTGTTACATCAGGAATGCTATACATCCTAGCTAGACATACCATAACAGATTCATTTCATTACAATTTCTTTTATCGATTGAAAATACTACATGTAATAAGATTGAAGGACCTTCTCTACTCACACCGCTTTTGCCTGTTGTGTTATTCAATCATGAGACATGTCTCTCTGTAAACCCACGAGCGATATGCAGTGAACTAATTAGTCTACATTGAAGAGCAATTCCATGATCCTGATGCATCGGCTACCAACTTTAGAAAAGAAATGTACGAGAATCTCTGTATAATGTATGCAGTATGAACCTATACTTTGCTTCATATGTTTATTGAGTTAAAACAAAGGCACAACACGGAATCATCGAACAACTATTCAAATTAACGTCAAGGTAGATTGTTCTGAATAGTGCAAGGCGATGAAAAAAGTCATTCATTGAGTCTAAAAATCTTCAAGAAACGAGTTTAGTCGACTGGCGGCATCGGTGAAGTTATCCGCGAGATGGTATTCATGCCCATCCAGCTTGAGGGAAGTCTGAAATATACAAATATATGCTGAACCAGGGTTGTAATCAAGTCTCAAGTTTCCAAGTCACACTTCAACCTTACTCTTATAGTCAAAGGGTCAAGTCTGTGTCGTGGTGTTGAGAGTCTCAACTTGAGTCGAGTCCGAGTCATGCCTTTTATTACTGTTCAGTCTCGAGTGTAAGTCATGTTCAACTCATCACTGTGCTGGGTGAAAGGAATCCCTCACATTCATAATATATTCACTTGTCTCACTCTTGACCAGAGATTGCCAGAAAGAAGTACTTCTACTTTGTCAAAGTACTCAAGTAGGTTTTCCCTCTAGCACTATTTCCCCAAGTAGTTATGATTTCAGACTACTTCCACCTTACAGTTTTCAGTGTTTAGGGCAAAATTAGTCCCAGAATACATACAAGTCGAGTCAATACACAAATTTTTAATTTTCTTAATTTTGAAAAATAACTCGAGTCGAGTTGAGTCACCAAAAAATTCCGACACAAGTCATTACATTGCAATCTACTTCCGTACAGATCACCGAAGGCATCTGACCAATGATCATCCGGTATCAAATCACATATGAAAATCACATCTAAAAATATACGCAAAAGGGTCAAACGACACAAAGATGGACCTAGAAAGGATAAGGGTTTGGGAAGAGCAAGATGTCTGAGTCAGAAATTCAGCGGTGGGAGGTTGTGTGAAATGACTTCCGTTTTTCTCTACCACGTCAAGTTTTTGGGTTAGGCACCCCCACATTGACTCAAAACCCACATAATAGCACTACTTTTAATATTTTGTGTTTATTGTATAAAACGTTTAAAAAACTACAACCAGTCGAAAGTAAATCATTAGACTTCAAATAAACATTTGCACTGCTTTATTTGGTCGATTTAAACTGATATTGATGGTACAGGACAAATAAAGTGCGAGTTTCAGGGTCCAAATTACGCTAATAACCCATAACTCTGTAGGTTGTCTAGTTTGATACTCGAGCAATAATCAGCTAACATATGTAAGCTCCAATCTACTCTGGTATCTTATCCCTATCATCTTCAGATTTTGGGGGACATTTTCTCCTTGACCATCTCTGACTATGTCAAGGTTTTCAGTGAAATTATCAAAATATTTTAGATTTTTTTAAATGTCTGCTGTCCGACATAAACATATAGCATGTGTATCAGGGTTGCATGTGCTGTGCATCCTTATTGTCTGAAAACAAAGAAAACCCAATATTTCAATGCTGACACATATGATCCAATCGTGCTCGTAATATTGCAACAATTCTATGTTTCTGTATTGTTCTCAATGTTTCGGTATTATTCACGAAGACTAACTGAGTGTGCAATTGTTACTGCACCCAAGACGTTGGCATTTTGGAGAATGCCACACTTTAGGATCCTTTTTGAGCTACCTATAGGCATTTGCCATTTACTTGAGTTCAAAATCGGGATTCCTAACTCCTCCAGTAATCCATGGTGACAGTATCATGCCAATACTAGTATCACGGCAATACAAAAAGCTACCGAAAGTAGGCCAACAAAGAAAAGGCTGATTCTCCTGATCGAAAGTGAGATACCTTCTCTACCTTGCCAAGTAACCTTTTCTCACTTTGTAAGGATGTTAAAAGTTGCGAAAATTTCTATTCCAAGTCCCAAAGCTTATGTCGGATCAATAACTTGTGTTGATGGACTACGCTACATTCTGAATCATCTTCGCGATTTCAAAATCTACATCATTAGGCCTGCTATCCCTAAGATCTTCATCTTGATCCAAATTATCGAGAATATAGCAGTTTAAAGTTACACTGGATAAGCTGAATGGGGCATTGGACCAATAGCTGATAGTAAATGTAACGTTTATTTTTCTTGCCATATCCTGCAGTTTGCATCAAATATGTGTGTGAAGTCTCCTCAGATGGTTGCATCCTCCAACCAAAAATGGGAGAAAGTATCGGCCTAGATCGATACCAGTACCTTTGTTCTTGATAATTCAATTGAGCCCTAGGCCAGAAAACTTATTATATGGTAAGTGTGTGGATTATTATATGGTACGGAAAAGTAATATGGCTAAATTCGTGAAAATTTGCATATTTTGGGCATATGTCGTAGAGCAAAAACTTGACGCGATAGAAGAAAACCAATGGCATTTTTGGAATCAGCACGCCAAAATTAGCCTAAATCAAGTGCAAAATCGAAGTCAACAAATTTTTCGTTCAAAATTGTTGCCCAGTGTAATTGATGTGCACCATTGTTGACACTTATATCATGGCCCCAACTGCGAACCCCACGATTTTTCGGTTCGGCGGTATCAAACTTTCAGAGTAATACAGGTATCGAACATGAGAGGTAAATATATTATCTCACCTCAAAATCTGTGTTCCGAACATTTGATGCAGGAATGCCCAAGACGTACAAGGGTATACGCCGATCTTCAATGGCCGAATCGGCCTGAGACTTCAATTTCACATCAGTAGCACTGTAACACGAAATACGACCAGTGTTATTTTAAAACTGTCTGGTGATTCTTTCAAGTCTTTTAAATTATCAACGGGTGTCTCATTCTATCAGTATGGGTGCCGGAGCAAATGTTGGGAGCTTGGAGACGAGCTTGATCTGTTTAAATTTTCAAATTTTTACAATCGACTGATATCTCGCTCGTCAACGGCTGCTCAATTTTTCACATGTGCACGGTGGTGGAGAAAAATTTTGAGCCTAACAACTGGCTGATAAATGATAGATAAATGATTCAGTTCAATAGTACAGAATGATGGACCAGGTTGTATAGTATCCCATCACACAATATATATAAGCACAGAGCAGACTGAACACTTGCTCACCGTCCAGTCGTAATCACAACTACAAGCTCTTTGGTGCAATTATCTTTCACTGGATATTTCGCTTGGATGTCCACGATTACGTCGTCAATTGCACGATATATCGCTCTCTTCGAGCCCAGTGCCCAACTGTTACATTCCACGCACTACAAGAACACAGAAAAAAGTCTTGCGATGAATCAACAAACAAACACGTTCAAGATCCGAAACATACTTGATAAACTTGGTCCTCCGACAAGTACTTGTTTACATCGGTCACCCTTTCCCTCCTAAATATCAAGTTGACATTATATGAGTTCCGACTTGAGATTTTCAAACTTGAATAACAATGTGGGATTTTTGAACATTTATGTTATATATGTGTGTCTAAGTTTCAGATTTATTGCCGATAGAGCAGGGCTGGACAACTAAAAGATTTCAGCTTCCCCAAATTAGAATTACTGAATTTGCAAAAATTTGAAAATTGAATGAAATTGCGAATGAGAAAGAAATAGAACAAAAATCAAGTACAGTTCATTCTCATAAGCACAAGGATTGCAAATGTCCGTACAATAAGCTTGCCTCGTAAATTTTTGCAAAGTTATACATTGATGAAATGCTACTACTGTGTTTGTTACCTATATAACTACTACTTAACTTGATACATTGTTATTCTGACCTGTTTGCTAGTAATTTTGACGTATTGGCTACAAACATAAATCGATTCTAAATCTAAACGACTAAATCTGACGACCCTTGATAGCAGTGATTAAATTTTATTGGACTGCAACGACATGACATACCTGGTGCGAAATTGATAAATCGCAGGTACAACTTGAACCCCGGTGGATGAATTCACCGATGGGATATCCAAACTAGAATCCGAATATCCCTGATTCACCAGCACGTCCTTGATCAGACTCCTTACGTTCGCGTAAAAGTTCATTTCAGAGAAACTGGACGACGCAATTCTCGACAGATCGACAAGGAACGTCAAGTGCAGCTTCCTCGCATCGCAGGTCGCTGCTGACACTTGAAATGGTAAATGACGCTCGTAAGAATGCGAATTGCTCATGGATAGGGCTGGGCAAAAAGATTCGAGTACTTGGCACTGGGATCGAGTATTAATTCTGATGACTCTAGAAGAGTAGTAAAATGTGATTGATTCGAGCGCTGAAATTATACGTTCCTTGCCTATGAGAGTTGATTTATCTACATCAATTACAGTTTCAATACTATCAGGGTTACCGTATTTTGAGATCCAAAAATGAGGACTCTTTTCATAGTTTCTAAAAGCTCCCGCACCAGAAAAGAAAACTGGTGATTTTGAAAACTTTTCGATCAATAGTTGAGTTGACTAAAAAATAATCTGCTCGACCTTCGAATTACCTGCTATTTTACGATCATTTGTGGTGATGACTCAAAAATAGGTCATCGTTTTGACTTGACTCCCGTTTTACCCGATTATATTTACAAAACTCTGATGTTCGCTGTACCGGGGTCGAGTTTTTTATCGAATTTCAATACTTTTTATAGAAAAAGAGGACAAACTCCCCAAAAAGAGGACATTTAGGCGTCCCCCAAGGACAATCTCAATTTAGAGAAAAAAGAGGATAAAACTTCCTACATGAGGACATATGGTAACCCTAGATACTATGTTCCATTGTCGAATGCTGCAAACCTTGATTGGTCGCATCGCCGCATACAAAACACGAAGTCAAAAGCTACACTTTTTAGTGGAAAGAACATATATGCAAAGGTGGGATCGACCCACAGCGTTGTCACAAAGTGGAATGAACTAGGCTGATCGAGAAATAGCAAATAATCTTCAAAGTGATGTAAAACTGGTATTTTGTTTTTCATGGTCGCCTTGAAGCTACATATTCGAACTTTGCACATCATTGATTCTGTTGCGACATCATATCGAATGATACCAGGCCCTACTTATGGAACAACAACAAAACTATGACTTACACAGATTTATCGGAAGAGAAGACTGCTCCCAGATGAGACTTGAACCTCGAAATATGCGGAAGGTCAGTGAGTATCTGCCGCCTTCCGTGAGATTGCTGATCACGCCAACATTCCCAGCACCAAACGCTATTGTCACGTAACGCCTGAATACCATAAAATATTCCATTCAGTTATTGTATATGTCGAAAACTTACTCTACCAAAGGTGTATATATTCCTATTATGAACCGGTATCATAACGTGCTTTAAATAACATATTTTTTTATCTTGAGAGAGAGAGAGAGAGTCTTTATTTTCATCCAACCAAAATACATAACACACGGCAGTGATGGTGGTACAGAAAATATGCTTGCACAGTATTCGGTATTAGATAGGAATGATCGATAAGATCGATTTATATATATATTCAATATATCACTTGACTCGTTCTTTGCAGCAGGTTACTCTCTGTACTATGACATGGTCAGATTCACTGCTATATCTACAATGTACACAATATATATCAAATTACTCCATCAGCTGCAGTGGTCATCAGCTTTCGTCACTGCAGCTTTATCTCACAATTGCTGTACCGTTACATTATATATACGTCTACTATTAGACATTTTATATCACAAATCGTTTAAAAGCTGCATTTCCATTATGGCGACCAGTCAATCTGTTCTGTGTCATGTGTCATTTGAATGACATTGTTGAAGTTTTTGTTCTCTCTCTTCAGTTCAAATAACTCGAACAGCAAAATATAATATATAATATAATATTCTCTGATCGTCAGTGATAGCGGCCGTTGTCATATTTGACTTCCTTCCATATTCTTGTTGCAATTAACAATTTTAGGGTAGTGTCTTATAAACTAATTTGAAGGAAACAACATTCAAAACACGCAAAATATCATTGTATCCGTCTAAGATTCGGATTCTGGTACTGTGCAACGTCTATTTATTAAAGATATGTAATATTTTTATGTTGTGGCAAAGAAGCGCTGCGATATGCATTTACAATGAGCGGGGGTAAAATACCAGCGATTGTAGGAATCTTCAAATCAAATACCGAAAAAGCATTGACGAAATAATGATGTCATTGAAACACTAGGATTCGATTCAAGTCCGCATTAAATTCATTGGACGAGTGGAGTGATGCGCGCAATTAAAAATGTGATAACGAAAGAATTTCGCCAAATTCCGCACCTGGAATAAACTCTGCATCAACAGCAGTGTTGAAAGAACGAAACCAAAACATGATTTTCTCACACAAAAAATGATGATAAGGATTATTCACTGCAAATCAGCGCTGTATGAGTCTTGTGTGTCTTGACAGCCAGCGAATCCATGAGACTGGCTCACCGAACCCATAGGAACCACTGAGGACCAGAGTCTTGGATAATATTGATGGAACATTAGATTGACTTTAATATATCGCTCGGCAAATCTATATATTTACAGCATATGTGCATTTCCAATATATGTCTTACATATAGAAGGATATAAATCTTACAATGTCTTCGAATCCACATCTGTAGCCGTCACGCTGCATGTTGTATCATCTCCTTTCAACAACTTGGTCGAAATAGTTATCGAGTCATGGCCATGGGTAATTTCGGCCTGAACAGGACCTAGGACGAACACATTCACTTAACAAAATGTAGATTGCAACTTCAATCAATCAATCAATCAGTTTCATTAATATTTTCATCATTTCCAAACATCATAAGACTGCGATACAATGAAAAGATAGGAAGGTGTCGAAACAACTTGGAGTAGCCATTAAGATCAGACACCCACCTTAGCCTAGTAGGCAAATTAAAGAAGAGGCATGCACACTGAATGAAAAGTAATGCAGAAAATATAAGGCATAAGCGACAAAATGAGGTGGCATGTGGCGGAGGGCGAGGTCGATGTTAGGTCGTGGTCCGGTAATCCTGAAGGCTGGCTAGTACTGATTTAGAAGAAATTGCTTGTGTTTTGACTTGAATGCGGACATGCTCGACGACTGTCGGATAGCCGGCGAGATGCTGTTCCACAGCTTGAGTTTCAGTGAACAAAAACATTTGGACGGGATATTTGAGAAGCCCGACCATCACGTGTCGTTAAAAATGGGTCATTAAACGCTCAATTTCACCATTTTCATATATGTGAAGGAGAGAGAGAGAGAGAGAGAGAGAGTATTTATTTTCATCCAAACAAAATACATAACAAACAGCAGTGATGGTGGTACAGAAAATATACATGCACAGTATTCGGTAATAGATAGGAATGATCGATAAGACCGTGAAGGTCATCTAGTCTGATCATACCAGCATCAAACAGGTACACTTGACTCTGAACAGTCTGGCCGTAGAAGATGGTTAGTTAAAAAAGGAAAATAGAAGAAAAATTAAACGATGGTACCAAATGATCAATGAAGCAATGTCTGGGCCAGGTAGGGCAACAGTGTTAGTTGGTCTTTTTTGAATCTATTATAAGGCAATTCACGGATACGTGGTGGTAATGTATTCCAGATGATAGGTCCCAAGTAGTCGATAGATCTCTTAGTTAGGTTGCTATTAGGTGGGGGAAGTAGATATTTCCTTTTGACGAGGATCTCGCGTAATGGTAATGGACATTTTTAGCAGGTATGAAAAAGTCATCAAACACAGGAGGCAGACTATTGGAAAAATATTTGTGACCAAGTTTGGATACTTCGAAGCGATATAGTTCATCAACTCGCAAAATTCGATGCTTACGGTAGTAAGGCGATAAATTGGTACGTAAAGGTACAGATGAGATCAGCCGTATCGCACGGTTTTGCAGGGTTGTGCATGCATTTCCCCATACAACGATTCCATATTGTCGATGAGAGTGGAAAAGAGAGTAACGGCTTATTGCAGTGTGTCTAGGGATGTCATTCCATTCTGTATCAAGGATCATGTTGTGGGTGACTCGAGTATTGAAGCATCACTCATTATGACGTCTAAACAGTGCGAGTGATGTGAAAAGTTAATGTTGGTACCGTTTATGTGCCCACAAAGAACATAATGACAGCTTTACATCGCATAAATATAACTTCGAAAAAAGTAAAGTCACCACTTTATTGGCATTTCTTCATCAGTTCTGATACTTGGAAAATAGGGCCAGAAACTGTTAATACTAGGGAAAATTGCTATATTATTTATGTGAGCCATTCTATATCACTCGAGCAGAGTTGAAAAAATGGGTTGAACCGGATTAAACAGAAAACGCAACAGTGACCATGATGACTTGGACCCGGACTCAAGTCAAAACACGATGACTCGGACTTGACTCGATGGTGAATTGAAAATGACTCGACCTGACTTGTGACTCGGAAGCTTGTGCTTTGGCTACAATCCAGCATTTCAGTACTCGATAATTAGTATTAAGAATCAAATAATTGTGCACAATGTTATGTATGTCTTCACACAACGACGTTCTTCACAGAGTCATCATCGGGCCATGAAAGGCAATCGACATTGCAAAATATGAATAAAATAATATAATTTTACAATGAGAAGTGTACATAAGTTTTATATACATTATTACTACTACTACTACACGATTTATAGTAGCTAGTGTCACAATAAAATAATATATTCTGCACATGGTAGATTAATCCTTTGATTGTCGAGCAACTTGCAGCTCTGAACAATGGAAAACATATTTTACTCACTTGTTGTGACATTCGTTTTTTTTATTGCAGCGGTTGTTCCGATTTGTGATTCGAAAGACACGACCCCTCTCACGGTGACTTCATAAGTAGCGCCGGGATTTGCATTTTCAAACAGAACCGTTCTCTGATGACCTCCCATTTTCAGCTCTTTGATGGCGGTTCTGAATGGAATTTATTTCAAAATTCATGAATCGAGACTTCAACACCAATAGACTGGAGGGGCATGCCGAGACGTCATATTTTGTGACTCGATTGTTGATAAACAACGTTCTTTTCAATTCTCTACCAGTTGCTGGCGATTACCCCAGATTAGTGTCAGCCGGAAATATTCGGGTTCATTTCAATATCAATATACTTTTTAAAAGTAGACGTGGAAGCAGCGTAAACACAGAAACACTAGGGTAAGTACTGCGTTTAGGTAAATCCTATTTGGTTTCTTCGAAAAATTCGACGTACTTCGTTGCTGAACACTGATTACGAATCGTGATAATTACGACGACTCGACGGATGTGAGCAATGAATCAGTACTCGACATATATTGAATACTCAAGTACATAGAAACTACATTATAGTTAGCAATACCGGCAATAAGATTTTGACATTGAATGAAATGCTTCAGCTCATTTGGTCTTTCACATATTTTTAGTTTTTTCAGTTCAAAACACCGTAAGGTTGAGATAAAATGATAAGATCGGCGGGAGTCATACGGTAGTTTTAGGGAGAGAGAGAGTTCTTTAAGTGTAAATACTGATATAGAATTTGATAACGGGCAGTTACATTGAGCATCATTATCGATACTGAAGCATATTTAGGGTTGATGCATAACAAAATGGAAATATCAAAGTTTTAATGACTCGAGTCTCTGCGCATGACTCAACCGAGTCATATGACACGAGACATTCTAATCTGTTTGAACGAAGACGTTCAAGAGAAACTAGTATCTTACGGTGTTGAGACTCGAGTCTGCGAGGAATTCGATATCACTCGTGCAGACTGGTGAAAAAGTAAGTTGGACATGACTCGAACTTTTGCACCATGACTCGAACTGGACTCTGTGACGAATTGAAAATGACTCGAATTGATTTGAGTCAAAACTAAATACATAAGATAGAAGAATTTTGACTAGGAGCCTTGTCACTTGCTACAGCCCTGATTGTAATGTCCATTTGTAATGTTTATCTAAGATAAACCAAAAATGCAAATGCCAAGGTTATCGGTGATCATATTGGATAAATACAAGACATCCTACAAAAGAACTGATTTTCCACCTGTCTCGACCGATTTCTCTGCTGCTCAGTTTATAGACATAACTATGGTTGTAGTGGACGAATGACCAGTTCCGTGGAGTGATTGTCACGTTGATGGCAGCAGGAAACGTTATGATCGTAGATGTGATTTCGATGTCTACAGGTGGAGCCTCTGTGGGAAGAATATATTCGTAGTAAGTGGCAAGATACTGTTTTGCTATGTAAAATTTGAAAATGCCATGTTACATAAACTATAGAGTCTAGTTTCGCATTCATGGGTTGTTGTTGTTGTTGAAGATGATTTCATTGGCGATTTTAACTAAAATGTATTGTTCATGCATTAGAATTAGATGCATTCGTTGACAAAGTGAAATCTATGACATCCTTGCAGAGCCGTGGCTCTGTCGGTAAGACTTCCAATTTCATAGGTAGGCTACCTTGAGCCGTATGTTCCCCTCGATTATGCGAAATTTCATGCCGGTGACATCATATTTGGCAATACGATTAATGACATACTATGTTCTATTCAATTCTTTACTAGTTGCTGACGATTACCCCTGACGAGCGTCAGCCGAAAATATTCGGGTATTTTTCAATACGATTATATTTTGTAGCTCTAAGAGACTCTTCATTTCGTGTATTTCGGATCAGTATGTCATCTGCAATACTTACCGCCGGAGAAACCTGTTTCCACCGTCGGTTTCCGCTGACAAACCACGCCCTCTGCTCGATAAGATGGCTCATCGTCCGCCATTCCTTGCCAGAAGTTGTTCGGATCTTTCGCCACCACGAGCATCACATTCGTGGTGAACAGACCGTTGATCGGTGAATTTAGTCGCCATCGCAGGAAGGGAGCAGGCTCGTCGTTTGATAACAGTACCACTTCACCCTGAAATACAGAAATTGAATAAAACATATCGATTAGGGTTACCATACATTCTCATCTGGAAGGATTCGTCTTCTTTTTTCAGGAAATCGAAAATGTCCTCTGAGGACACCCAAATGTTCTCCTATTTGGCAATTTGTCCATCTTTTTAGCTTCAAAGACCAAAAAAGTCCGCGATTTACTCGAAATGTGGGCCGAATTTATGAGAAACGGGTATTGTGGGAGTCGAGTTCGAAAAAAGACCTCTTTTTATTGTCAACCCAAGTATACATATGAAAATCACCCGTTTTCTCATCCGCTATATCTACTTTTGCAGCCTGTCCGAGTCTCGGGTCGTATATGACTTGGTCCAGTCATGTGCAATGACTCGAGTACAAGTCGATTCATTTGCCATATTAAAGAAAATGACTCCAGTCATGTCAAGTCACCAAAAATCGCGTCTCGAGTAGGACTTGGGACGAGTCATGATTCGAGTCATTATACCCCTGTTGATATTGCGATAAACCTAAATATTTTTCACTGACACTAAAGTGGGGTAATTGTCAGCAACTGATAGAAAATTCTAAATAACTCTGTTTATCAACAGCCGTACTGGAAATATATTTCAATATCTATATGTTATTTATTCCTATATAGAAATTCCTGCCTTCAAAAGTTTCTTCAAATGCAGAAAAGTTGCAGGGAAAATCGGTAGGATTATTCCGAGATTTTCCACAACTCGTTAAGACAAATTTATCCCAAAACGGCTGCGAACAGAATACTAAATTGGCAAAAAACCACAAATTAGTAGAATTATCCAATAAATGTTTGTCAATGGCGGAATTCAAGCTTTCGGGGATGAAGCAAGGACCACCTTTTCTACTTCTTTGTAATAAATCCAGGGACACGTAGCCACAATTGCAGTGGCACTTATGTTAATAGACTACATTACTCTGGTGAAATGCAGGAAAAACTTACTGGCGTCTTGCAGGGGGCGATTAGGTTTTCATAAAGAATATAACTCACCCAATCTTTCTTATGGATGGCGGTCCACATCTTTATAAACTTTACGTCCCATTGCATTTTTCTAATTTCAATCAACATCTGTTCGTACTGTTCTTCGCTGACAATATCCGCAACGGTCGAGTTGCCGGCGCCGCATTTGAGCCCGGCATCGTTGAAATCGTATTTCTTGACCGTATCAATCGCCAGCCAGTAACAAACTCCGCCATTTTCAAATTCATTATGTCGGCAAGGTCCTACGGTAAAAGGGGAGTTATCTATTTTCACAGAAATTATCAGATAAAAAGTATACGTCAAAGAAAAAACATCAGGGCTTATCTCTGCTGCACCGTTTGTGCCAAATAAGTTCCATAGAAAAAGGTAATAAAGTGATTTGGTTGCAAAAATGGGGAAGTTGAAACTGATTTACATGAAAATACGGCCAATCGAGCTTTACAGCCTTCTACCGTAGAAAAGAGTATTAAAACTATCATTCTTGTTGATAAATTACCTATTAGTGGCCAGTAGCGTAAAATTTCAGTGCTAGAAAAAAATGAAATCTCATTTCTCGACTCGAATAATTATAATTACGTACTCGATTAAGCTTCGAGTGCTCGAATCATTGTGCTCAGCCTTAATTTGGAACTGCAATTAACTGAAATAACATGTCGAGATTCAATTATATTAAATCTATAAATTTCAAAAATGTCAAAGTTTTCAATTTTTAGTTCTCCATGTCCCCAGTGAAAAAAAGCATGTAAAAAATCAACAGCCAACAGGGTGGCCCAATATAGCATCAGTCATCAAAATCAGTGTTACCCAAAAGAATCAAGCAGATCACGATGAAACCAAGGTCGATAGAAGGAAAAATTGAGCAAGAACTAACTAATATGATAAGTACCCACAAAATTAGGGAACAAAAACTAACCTTTAATAGCGCACGGGTCATATTAGTAAATGGACAGCATGAAATCATGATAATAAAAATGAAATAAGCAGAAACAGCGACCAAGCACCTTCATCAGGACTCGATGAAAATGAGGCTGTAGTGAACGATGGCGTTGTAGGAGCAGAGGTAAATTCATCCGAAGATATGCTCATTCCTGAAGATACGTAATGAGATAGATACAAATGCGGTGAAAGTAGGACCGGTAACTGTGTACCTTCAGCAGGGCCTGATGGCACCGCAGTGAATACTTTTGATGTTACCGTAGTTGTTTTTGTCGTGGAAGACGTGAATCTTTCCAAGGATGCACTCGTGCCTGAAGATATGAAACTAAAATGACGAAACAGCATTGATAATATAAATTGCGATACAGATCTACACTTGCAGTTATGATGCAATTTATAGGCGACTCAATCATTGATAGATAACCACCACAACACCTTGAATAATTGAATTTACAATTTAGATTACATCCACTCAAGGTTGTAATCAAGTCACAAGTCAATCTCACTTTTATAGTTTTTCAATTCACAACCGAGTCAAGTCCAAGTCACTGAGTAGAGGTTCGAGTCGAGTCCTAGTGTTATGACTCGAGTTCGAGTCCAAATCATCATGTTGACTGTTCAGTTTCGAGACAGTGTCTCGTTAAACCCACTTTTGACAACTTTGCTTGGTGATATCGAATGCGGCGCATTCATTATATACTAATTTTACTCACTTTCAACAGTTTCTGGTCGCATTTTCAAGTACCAGTACTAATAGACGAAATATCAATAGTGTGATAACTTTGCTATTTTACGAAATTACAATGAAATGTCGGTCTTAGCCATCCGATTCTCGAGTCATATGTCACCAAAATTTTGTGACTCGAGTCATTACAACCTTGCATCCGGCCTTCACAGTATGTACCAATTGTTTCTGCGTGGCCGTTTGAATTCTATAAATCTTCTAGGACAGCGAGCCATTTCTAGCATTTTTACTGAGCTCATGTACAGAGGTTACTAGCTCGGAAGTTTTGAAGGCCACAGTTTCAGCTTCAGCTTCATCAAAACTTAATTATACCGAGATCAGTTTGACGTAAATGGTTTGTTGCGAAGGCTATATTTGACACGCTGCACACCAGAGTTGGATCAATTGTAATTGAATGTAATTAATTACATTTTTCAATGTAATTGTAATGTAATTGTAATTGAAGCATTTTTATTTTGTGTAATTGTAATTGTAATTGTA
>ATSW01039167.1:0-10512 GCA_000444245.1 Botryllus schlosseri
CGTTAGGTTTTCTTCGATTAATATTGGAACAGATCAATAACAACTTAAATATAATCATTATTGTTCCATAGTAATAGCATTGTTTCTTAGCCGTTTTAGCGATCGTACCCCTTGTACTTTCAATCAGATTTCCAAAGACCCCTGTCGATTTTCAACACAATTTCTGATGGGACCTATAGCAATCAGAAAGCCCATTCACATAAAACCGCGCGTAGCGCGAAGAATATTTTCCAGTTGAATAAATTAGCCCAGAAAATATTCCACAGCTTATAGGCCAATTTCCACAATGCATCTGGTACCCCATATGGTGCTTTGTACCACCAAGGGGATACGGGCCCCTGGTTAGGAACCCCTGGAATAGAAATGACTAATGGCGGAAGAATTCATTGGTGTTGCAGCTGTGGAGCGTACCACTACTTTACTCGCCACCGATAATAACATGGACAGAGAGCACAAACAACATCCAGGATGTAAATATGCGTCACGTGGGCCACAGAATGCCAATGGTTTCCATACAGACCTGATTAGATTTCTATATTCTATATACCCTACGCAACGCAAGCTAGGGGGTTTTGATATATTACTATTCCCCACGACAGCATCCTAGATTTTTGCGTCCGTAGGATTGCCAAGTCACTATTCCGAGAGTCAAGTCCTTCTCTGTTTTTAACGTTCGACCCTACTCAACTCGAGTCATTTTTAGTTTATCACTCAGTCAATCCAAAATCGAGTAATTTGACGAACGGTCGCACCAAACAAAAATCACAATTTTCAGTCACGAATCATCAACGGTTCATGTTTTGTCATCATGAACCTGAAATGTGACGTAATAGCGATCTTCCACTGCATGGTAGATTTTAGGGAGCGATGTGATAGTGAAGTTTGTATAGATTTCAGGTTTTTGTAGTAGTTTTAGAGTGAACTTTAAGTTCCTAAATCTAAAAAAAGATATATGACACTAGAATATATTGTCGAATACTTGAAATTGAAAAATGCCTTCGCGGGCCGCACAAAATGTTCTCGAGGGCCGCATGCGGCCCGCGGGCCGCGTGTTTGAGACCTCTGGTCTAGGGTATAGGCGACGTCATATAGGATCAGGACTGTGACTGCCGCACACCAAACTCCCCAATTGGTTTGCTCGAAGGGGGCCCAAAATTATTTCGTGAATTATCATAAAATATAGCATTTTTGCCAAATTTAATGTTGCCAAGTATCTTGATTATTGGGTACCCATCCCCATGAAAATATACGCATGATGTATAGAAATGGTCATTTCAGCGTCGGTCATTACGACACAACAAGAGATTTGACGTTTTAGTCCATTTAACATGTGAATCCGAAAAGTGAGCGGGGCCATCGACAGCGAGAAGACGTTAGCCAAAAAGACGGCCCTAATGCTGACGGAAGACTTTGATATGTGACAATTATACATATTGGTTTATTTGTCCATGGGCTGGCACCGAATGTTCTTGTCCTGGCAATCTGAACACCTCAAGATAAATGCTATCCCGCAGAGAAAAATGTTTTGCCAGTGAAGAAATGCCATTTTGAAATCGTGTCCATCTTTTAGTTTAGTTCGTTTTGACGCGTTTAATATCTTTTGACACAGCAGACAGGAGGTCACGACATAACATCTTATAACGAAGTCATCATACCAACGGGTCCGCGCGAATATGTTTGATTATTGTTTACTGGCACTACATTTTCCAAGACACGTCACTCAGCTCTACCGGTAAATCTTATTACGTGAGTAGAGAGAGGATACAAAATTGAGAGCATTATATTTGCAATTCCCGATCATATTGACCGATTCAATTAGGAATTATAGAAAGTTTCGCGCAGTCAAGCGATAAAAGCTGACTCATAAACAGTACAACAAATCTCGCTGATGAGTAGTGGCAAAACGTATAGCGTGATGGTGGGTCTGGGGGAGTGCTATTGGCTTATCATCCTATGGGGACCCAAGATCTACTTTTTTAGGGGTGGGGCTGACGAAGTGCTCTTTCCGTACTGCATAGGCTATATCTCACAATAGCATTGAATGCTTTGTATCACGCGACCACTTGCTCTAAAATACAAGTTGTTGAGGGAATTCAATTGAAATATTACGTGCTCCGCAATATCGTCGATGGTGGTGAGATTGGCCCCATTGACCTCGCAACGTTGTTGCGCATTTTCCCACGACGCCGTATCGTTCGAAAGGTAATAGCATTTTGCACTGTACCGGTGCCAACCTGGCGGACATTGAGTGCCTGAATTGAAGATGATAAAGTTCGTTCGCGATTGAGTACTGTAGTATAAGTGGATTATTGTGCGAAACGTGGTGTTTGGCGACCAGGATCCTATCAAGTTTGGTAAAACTGAATCCAGACTCCATCTGGATTCATACTTCAGTCTTTGATGTTATAATCCGGATCCAAACAGACACTGTTTAATTTTGGGAAATCACCATTTATTACCCGTCGTCGACGAGGTGGTCAGTAACGAAGTACTTCTACTTTTTCAGACTACTCAAGTATGTTTGTCTACTTGCGTGCCTACGTAAATGCTTACGTTTAGTCTACTTGTTTTCTACTTCTGCTCCCACTCACAGTTTTGAAGGCAAAACTAGGCCTAGACTACTCACTTATCTACTTACTTGGAAATCGCTATTCTACTGTAATTGAGTAGAAATTTACAATGCTACTTCTACTTGAGTGGCAACGTGGACAAATTTGACCACCCCTGTTCGACAGACACGGAATCATAATAAAGAATATAGTCCTTGTGTAAATCACCATCCGGAACACCGCAAATACAAAAAACTACCTCCGGAAACGCGTTAAAATTAGCTAAAGGATAGCTTGAAATTGTGTTACAATGACGAAACTAGCCTAGTTCAAGTTACTGTGATGCTTGAAACATGTTAAACTATATATCTTATTTCCGAGTAGCCGTGCCCAAATTGAAAATACCTTTTTCACAAACGTATTGCAGATACTTCGAACATGTCTGAACGCGCCAGATGGCGCCATGCGAAGCTTCAACACATCTTCCGGAAGACCAACGTTGCGGTTCGAAAGGGAGCCAATTTCTGTATTATAACAACCGGTTAGCATCCACAAGTTCACTTAACTTCTCTAACGTATGTTTCGGTTCTTTATCGATGTCAACATCAGTGTAGACTTACGTGTTCATTTATTCGATGTATTTCTTCTTGTTTCGATACAAAATCACGGGTGTGTGAATAAACAGTGACAGCTCATTAAGTGACACATTGAAAAGTTTCACCGCGTTATACATAAATTAGGAAATACAATCATTTACCCCCTAAGATTTTCAAATATTTATTTTCATAGTAGCATTCTTTTAATAAAGGAACCTATCAAATTGGGGTTTTCAGATGCGGACATTACTGAACTAACGTGTACGTATTGACAAAAAGTTTCCACTGACGTGTATGAGCTCGTAGTTCCGTCAACCCATTCGAATATCCTGTCAGTGTTGCGATCGTTCAACCCTATCCATATTCCATCGACATGCCTTCCGATTCTCCGCAGGAAGGCCTGAAAACAAGGTAGAGATGTAGAAAACCATGACTTTGCAGTACCACCGGACGTTCCTCTGAATCATTTTGATTAGATTCGGACTCGCAGATTTTGTTCGAATGCCGCATCCGGATCATGACTGGATTCTATATTTCTAGTGCCTATGAAAATGAATTTCTGTTAGTTCATTTCGATGTGTTGTAAAAAAATTCATGTAATCTTCTGGTTTACGAATTGTATCACAATTTCGTAACAATCCTCGAATTGTCACCTTCGAAACAATTCAGGGCGTAATTAGAAAGATACCTGCAACTACAGTCAAAGTAACCATCGTTGCTACTAACGTAGAAGTAGAGTTGGCGATTTCCAAGTGAGTAGAAAAGGTCTTATAGTTAAAGTAATCACCGTTGGTATTTTCGTGGAAGGATACATAGCGATTTCCAACTAAGTAAAAAACTAGTTATTCCCATTTTTCTTTTTTCCTACAAACCACTGCAGGTATATATTTGTACGTCAAACATATTACCGGTACCAATTCTTTGCTGTCGTCTTTATTACGACGTCAGTTTGAGCTCCGGTGCCATACTCCTATCGTAGCTAGAAGTATGGCTGGACCCAATAATTCGAGAGCTAAATTTTGAATTGAGTGCTAATCTCAATGATTCTAGTCTAGAGATACTAGCTTTTTGAGTACTGAAATTATACGCTCCTAACCACTATGATAGAGAATCATAGTTTCGATACTGTTTGCAACTGTGAAAGGCTATAAACCTCGATCGATCGTATCGCAGGATACGAAACCTGTAATATAACGATACACACGGTATTGGAAAGAAATGACATATATGTTAATGTGGAGTCGTGAACAACTCCCAGCATTGTCACAAAGTGCAACGTAATAGGTATGGTCGAAAAAATGCCAAACTATCTTTAATGTGACGTAGAACTGGCTTTATTTTCTTTAATATTCGTTGTCGCATAAAAGGTACATATTTGATCATTCTTTATCACTCATACTGTTATGACGTGTAATGAGTCATACTCAAATATATTCGGTTCGAAGCCCAAAACGCGATTCTGAATCGAATCATTCAGGTTATCGATTTTGCCCAGACCTACTAAACCGTCGTGGTATCGTAAGACACACTTCTCCGAAAAAGTGCAACAGGAAAAAGATGTGTGCCAGTCATGTCGCAGGGTATTGGAAAACGGTTACGCGTGACTTCGGTAGTAGAGAGATATACCTAGAGGGAAAGGGTACCTTTATTGAAAATCTGTGTCTATCTGCAGTTCGAATAAGGCGGCTTTCTGTGGGAACTGAGTGAGGTCAAAATGCCAATAATTACGTGTTCCGTGACGTCGTTGATAGTCATGAGATTGGCTCCCATCTTTTGACAACGATCCTGCGCGTCTTCCCACGACGCGCCGACCCTCGAAAGGTAATAACATTGTCCGGTATTGTCGGGATTCCACCAATCCGGCGGGCATGTAGTACCTAACGAATCAAAATATCAAGAAGTTGGGAAGCAGTGGGAGCAGCACTGGGAGCAGTGATTATCAAATGATGCGCTCGGTTTAACGCAGGGTGCACCAAAATAAATAAGGTTGGACCAGGGTTGTAATGACCTGAGTCCGATTTTTTTTGGTGATTCAGCTTGACTTGAATCAATTTGTGTATTGTGTCCACGTTTACTGGACTCATCAGATATTACAAAGAAACTACTTATATATATTTATCCATACTCACTAGAATTTGTCAACGAAGTCGTAAAAGTCTCTTCTGTGCTAGACGTGGAAGTGACTGGATTCGTCCTGGATTCTGCTGCGGATTTCATATGGATATGAACAGATAGCAGTTATGATTGCTTTGCAAATTATCCTATAGTAGCAGCTATTCGTGATTCTTCAGCTTAACATTGTGCAGAATGCTATAATCCTTGATTTTATTTCTGACTGCACAGAAAGACGAACAGAAGTTACCTTTTTAACACATTTCAACAGAAAATGGCGTTTTTGATTGTACTCATATCGTGAAATATTTTTCTCGCTTGATCAGCGTGTATAGAATGCTGTAATCACGGCAGTGATTTATATCGGTACAGGGTTACGAGCAAGACACTGCCTATTTAAAACATCTCAGGAGGTGAATAACCTTTCTGACTGTGGTCATGGTAAAATATTTCTCGCTTCATCATCGTTATGCGAAGAATCGCGATGCCTTACTATGACTAACTTCAAAAGAACTGCTGTCGCATCGCGAGAACCACCAAGTGCTTCTTTCCGGACAATCGTGTGGCATAGTATTAGTCACATACGGTCAATCGACCGAATATTTCATGAGATGTAATTTTAAAGTACTGCGCATTTGATTAGGATTCCTGAAAGTACTTTTTCTCTAAATATACGAAGTTTATGATTCAATTCCGAGTTATACGAAATACAGCAAAATTCAAGTTCAGTTCATACCAAATCATAGTTCAATCTCATAAGCATGAGACTGCATGAGTATGGTGAATGATTTTATGACAAGCCCGACTCGCCTCGCACGATTAGGTTCATTTCGTTTTATGGCAATATTTCATTTAAATGGTTTCGTTCTATGCACACTTTACTGATGTACAAAACACTTTGCGCGCGACTAATCTATTGGATGTCTGATTAGTTGTATATTGTAGAAGGTTTTTGTTTTCTGGACGAGGGGGGATTTGGGGTCCCGAGAAGGCTTGCAGATTATCGTAAGTATCCCGCGGGTTCCAAAAGGTTAAGAACCCCTCCGTTAGTTAATATTAAATTTAAATTAATGATCAAACTATGGTTTACAACAGATGTAAATTGCAACAGCTTATAGAGTAGTTACTAATATGACGTTCTTCTTCTCCGTTCGTTTGGCATGCACGAAGTTCCTCTTTCTCTGCGGTGAATAAGAAATATAATAATCAATGTAAATGTATGCTCATTCACGTACTTAGGAAATAATTGTATCATGATTAGAGTTACGACTGATTTTGGATTCTTAGCCGATACCGGTAACTAGCGCTTTCATTGATAAACCAGATATATTTGGCCGGTATAAAATATGACATTCAGCTTCAGCCGCATTATCAAAACTTTAGGGAGCAAATATTCAAACAGCCCTACATCCGTCGGTGGACATGAAATATCTACTATGGAGAGGCTGAATCTGGACACTTGGAATCAGAGATGGTCAGTAGCAAAGTACTTCTACATTCGTAGAATATTGAAGCAGGTTGTGCCTACTTAAACTATTTGGTTATGGTTTTAGACTACGTGTGGGCCTACTTCAGTTTTCATAGATTTCTCCTAAACAAGGCCTAGAATACTGGAATACCCACTTGAAAATTCGTCTTTCTACTTGTATTTTAGTAGAAATCAACGGCTCTACTTCTACTTGAGTATAAACTTTGGCTACTTTGACCAGAACCGCCTGTTAACTATAGGAGATAGATGAGTATTGTAAGTCTATCAGACGCCGATTACTATAGTTCTCTGACTTGTTACTACCATGTTATGATGTCGCGAAAAATTTCGATATTGTTATCCTAAAATGATGGATGCCGATATTCTTTCAAAGCGTGGTATCGACTAGATGTTAACGGCGAACCAATTATACTCTGTCGGGCTATTATCATGACCCTTTATCTCAGATCTCATGTAGCCGATATAAGGGTAAGCCTATCTACATTCAGATTTATTGTATTATTTCATGAGATCATTTGACAAGAGTCACAGCGACCTAATCAATAATGCCATAATCTGAAATGCATGCCTGCAAAGAAACCACTGTCAGTGACTGTAATTGTTATTAACCCAAGGAGGAAAAGATCGATAGGAGTATAATAATATGCCACATACGTTTTTGACAACGTATGTGCAATGCGGCGAACAATACGCATATCGTGACCAGTGCTGAAGTGAGTAAAACTAGGCAGGCAACCAGCAGCTGGAATTTCTTCGAGCCGCTTTTTTTGGTTTCAATGTCCATCTTGTCTTCTTCTGAAAGTAAGTGAAAATGCAATGTTAGTTTAAGCTCCACATGACCCGTAATGCAACAGGACCAGTGCCCTAGTTGCTTTCATAGTTCATAACAAAGATGGACCGCGCCGAAAACCCACCGGTCCATGGAGTGAACCGTATAACCGTGGTCTCAAGTATAGTGCTGGGCACAATGAATCGAGTAGCGAGGTGTGAATTTTCAAGTCCATGGCACTGAGAGTTGATTTATCAACAAAAATATCAATAGCATTTTCCACTTTGGTCTTATCGCAGCATGCCATACTTGTAGTAGCCTACAAATCTACATACGTTTGTGGAATACTATAGGCCTCTCTGTGAAGTCGTGATCCACCCACGGCATTGTGACATAGTGAAATACGTAAAAGCAGTGCTTTTCAACCTGTGTGACGGTTCGCACTGGTGCGAATGAAAAAAATTGCAGTGCGAATGACGGAGGTGGTGCAAATGATGCGAATGAAAAATCCAGATGAGTGCGAATGAAAAACCATGAATAAGAATTGTTGATTTTTCTGACATGGAATAATTCAAACAAACCTATTAGGTAGTGTAACTTTTGTTGTTGCGACGCAATTGTAAAAACTTGTTTAACTCACGATGCACCACTAATCGTAGCTCTCACAAGCCGTAGTGAATTAATATTTTCGCACTATAATTATTACGTAACCAAAAGCCTGGTTTGCAAGCTTGTGTAGTGGCAGACATACAGTATATCAGCCCGTCTGAGCCTGCGACAGAATAGACTTTCTGCTTTCTTTCGCTAAAAAATCGTCATTATTTCGTAATAACTGTTCGATTAAACCGAGGCACGAGGATAATAGTAAATACGATCATTACAGACTCACATTTGCAAGTTACTGCAACGCAAATTTTTACCCCTTCATGGCTTATTAAAGTATGGACCGCAAACGGTATAATTTTGGGTCGACACGGTGCCAGAGCTAATATGTATGTAATATTTTTTGAATTTATTGCAAAAAAAAACCTGCGATGGTCTTTACAATTTTAAGGTCACGGAGTTGGGTTGGCTACTGTAGCCAATAGGTGAGACACGCAGAAAATATGGGTTTATCATGAGAGTTCATGATAAGATTTGTCCGGCTGGTTTTTCTGGAAAACATGGTCGAAGACCGTTGGGATGAACTAGTGTAGGACTAGGGATGTACAACGAGCTAGTTCAGGTCTGTGAAACCTATTCATTTCGAGGACAACCCCTTCTGCGACGGGTCAAATGAAGACGTAAAGTTTTGGCCAATCAACAGCTGATAAAATGCGGTTCCAAAACATAAGAGTCGACAAAACCTTGGCCAAAAAATGAGCGATGCTGAATGGCCAAACCATTCGATATGGATATGCTCCGTTGAAGGCACGGAATAGTCCTGTTCTTGCAATCTGAGTGAACAGTAGTACAACAACTGCGACACGCGGAGGTATTTAAGTCACCCTAATTTGAAATCGCGTGCGTCAGACATATTTTATAGAGCTGTGTTGGATCGAATTGTGGTGTGCGTGTTCTATGTCTCATGTCATACATGTCCGTAAAATCGTAGCATACTACTGTAATATTCAAAATGAATTCCTTTTCATGAGGCTCGGGTATCGAGATGCCACAAAAACTCAGATTTTGGTGGTAGTCTAAAAAGCTATTAAACTGTTATGAATTCCCAAGCTAGATTGAGCTAAAGAGCAGAACACACAGTATCGTGAGTTTATTTGCTCTTCCCACCCCTACTCGCGAGATGGAAAATGGGAAATCGATAAAAGTATCATAAGGTAGCGAGCTCTAATGTGCCTACTATTCTTGATCGTTTGGACCTTATTTCCCAAGACATAAGGCAAAAGCCTCAACACAAACAGGTGGGTTTTTCACCCTTTCGACATACTGGAGCTTCCTAGACCTTTTCGTTAACTCTCAAAATCGATTTCTTCCAGCAAGCATTTTTCACTCGTGAAAAATACGCTGTATTTTAGATAGGAGCGCAGGACAGATTTTACGACCTGGTCATCCAAGCACTAGTAGACGTCCTTGTACCAACAGCGTGTTCGGCCGAGAAGGGTTTCTGTGAAATAGTTGAAATCAGAACGAGCTAAAATAGTAGCCTTTTTAATGAGACGCTACACTTGATAGCTTAAGATACATAGTAGCCAATTTTATGCACATCTGAACAAATAAATGTTGTATTTTCATCTTCTTTTTGCATAACAATTTTCGGTTAGTTTGTGCGAATGAAATTTATTTTGCAAAAAAAGTGCGAATGAAGCTCAAAAAGGTTGAAAAGCACTGCGTAAAAGCATATATATATATATTATTGGCATATGGTACATATTTGAACTTTATAAATATTTCATACTGTCGCGTCGTCATAACAAGGATTGTCGAATATTCAAAAGCTAATACTCCATTCAGAATCGAATAACTCCGATACTCGATTCTGCCCAGCCTTACAGTTGTAGGACCTAGGTAGTAGAAATGTTCACAATAGTCGAAAAAAAATAGGTTGTCTACATATCACATAGGCCTTAGACTTCTTTTCCATACAATTTTCGGGTCACATTTCCAATCAATGCGAATTAAACTGCATCATCGGTTAGGAGCTTTTAGATCAGTGATTCCCAACCGCTGATCTCGGAGCCGCATGCTCCAAGCTATCCTTATTGCGGCTTTGATTGACCTCTGAATATGCCACAACAATATAATAGACAGTTTTTTTGTGTGAATAGTTACAGTCAATTTATGTAAATTAATGGTGAAATAAGGGATATTAGTTATGTCTAAAGCTGCCCAATGCCGCTTCTGAAAACAGTGAAAGACAATTCTTGCACACTATAGCGTCAAACGCATGGATGAATACATATCAGAAAGGACATATCTTGCGTTCTGCTGGTCGTAGACCTTCATGGGTCGTCTCTGTGAAGGGTAAATTTCGACACAATTTTACTAACATCAAAATAG
>ATSW01039189.1:0-13432 GCA_000444245.1 Botryllus schlosseri
ACGCCACAGTTAGCACCGACGACTCTGAGCTAGCAACGAATGCAAAAACATCACACACACTCCAAACGACACGCGTTTCCTAGCTGTTTGGCAAGTAATTTTTTAACGTGCCACTAGAACTAGAACTACTCAAAAACCCAGAAGTTGGTCGACCGTCGGAGAATAAGGTCCTGCGACCGCCCAACTGTAAGCTAAACCCAACTCCTAATCTAAGTTCTAACCTCGCTTCGATTGATGTGCAGGGCGTCCACGAACACTTTCTTCGCGTCGTCTATTCTCCCCAGCCGATATCTGGAATTGACGGCAAAAAAGATCTCATATCTCAGTCGGTAACGGCTGAAATTTGCTAAAAAGTCGGGATGATATTGAAAATAATTGGAATATTTCAAGTCCAAAAGCGAACAGAGCTTAAAAATAACAGTAAATCCATATCTGACGCAAACCAGACACAATAATCAAACGCAGTTTAGTTTGAAACAAAATCTAAAACGGGGGTCGCCAACTCAAAACGGATCGAGGGTTACTTTTCAAATTTTGTAGAGGCCGCGGACCGCACGAATTCTGTATCGAGACTTGAGCAACGATAATACTAAAACTTTACGTCAGCGCAATGCTGTGCTCTGTAACATGGGCAATGGGTATCGGGACCACAAAAGAAGTAATATTCTATTGATGAAATACAAATTATATTGGGGCTAGTGAGACATGTTACTAGCTGAGTATCTCACCCTGAAGCTTGATCTAGTGGGGAAGCCCTAAGCGGTTTTCTAAGCGTATCAGTCTTGGCAGTGTCTGGTCCATTTCATGTTAAGGCAAAACACCCATTCATAGCACCTGATTTTCCCTCGATGGAATGTCGTGGCTATCGCCGCAGCCGTTTCAACTAGTAAGGGACAGCAATGTTGGGCACAAGGAAATCGCTGATTTTGAAACAACAGCAGTAATAATTTGCAATTGAAATCAATTTCAGCGTTTCAGAATGCATTACGTGGCAGCATTCTTCCGACATCTAAAATGCGATCGCGGGCCGCAAAATATGACCTCGTGTTGGTGACCCCTGATTTAAATCCATGCTAATCTATGATAGGGTTCCCATATTTTTGTGAAGCAAATTCCCGACACTCGTTAACGCCCACCAGCGGATTTACAATAAGGTATAGCAAATTGTCTGTAAATATGACGTCACACTAGCGAAGCACTCCCCATCGATTGCATGCAGGAATGTAGTGGAACATAGGTCATTGATTGGACCATCTGTAATATGAGCTCTGGTGATTGCTACTTGCTAGGGTCAGCAATCTTAGATTTCTTCGTGGGCCGGATGAAATCGTCTGGCCTGTCGGGATTGTGTTTGACAGGCCTGCTATACTGTTAGGTCGGTGCGGCTATCTGGTTGAGTGGTTGTGTGTTTTAATCAGGCCCTAATTGACATTTCTACAGCCCCCTTCTGCCCAAAAAAGGACTGATCCTGGCCCCGCCATAGGTAATCAATGTAACGTCTTGGACACTTACTTTATGCATCTGGTTGTTAAATTTTATGAATGAATTCTGTCAATATTATTGATTCTTCCATATATTAGGCTACTGTAAAATGCATCAGCAGGTTGCATATCCAGTGATTTCCAACCATTTCTGGTCGCGACCTCATTTCCAACTTGAAAACGTTCCTTGGCCCAGCTCAAAACTTGATAAGCTGATTACTAAAAAAATTCAGCTTGCCCAAACTCACTCACGGCCTACGAAGCTGATTACGTCCAACATCATCGCGATCCTCAGAAAAAGGAAAACGACCCCAAGATTTGTGACTGAAGCATCCAATCGGTCTTAACCAACTCTATGAATGTACCGTTAGCTGATAATTGGGATTACAATTGGACTTATTTCAGTGAATGCGAGGGCGGCGCCCGGTGCCCATACTAATATCAATATATGTTGCAATAACCCGCGCGCAGTGCGAAGAAAAATATAGAATAGCACAAAGCTGCTTGAAAATAATATTGTTTGTGTTGATTTACGTAATAACCTTTAAGCCTACTTCAAGCCTTCAAAATTCCGGACATTTAGGCATATTTTAGAATTTCCGAACGTATGGCAACCCTAATCTATGATAAATTTAGCAGCTCTGAAGCGATACAGCTGTGAAAACGTACACACTCACAGTATGTTTCCGACGTTGACAAGGGGCACGTCCAAATGCTCGGCGGGCGTCCTGGGCAGACCCCTCCTGATGCACTCGATGGCTTTCAAATTGTCGCCCATCACACGAAAATAAAGGCCGGCAAAGTTGTAGAGCAGCCACAGGTTGCGGGCTTTGTCCTGAATCGAAAATACATACTATACATAGGCCTACATATATTTTAATCGGTCTCGCGAAATTAGTGCAGATATGTGTGGATATACCGGTACAAAATCCAACGCCAGTGCATATCTGCTGGCCTATCTATTGGCCAACGAAGTTTCAAGTGAGAGGTACCACACGCAATACTGTAGCATTGTTTCACGAGGAGCGTAAGACTTCGCTTTTTGGGATAAACGCGGAAAAGTGGTGCTTGCTGAACTGTGAGCGGTCAATTGTTTGTTGATATACAATGTTCTTCTCTATATAAACAATTCTCTATCAGTTGCTGACGATTACCCCTGACGAGTGTCAGCCGAAAATATTTGGATAGGTTATATTGATAGAAACTTGGTTATATCGCCCATAACGGGGTATATTGACAAATCCAGGCTATATCTGCACAAAGTTGATTGAAATAATTTTAAAAAATCGGTTATATCTGAACAAAATTGGTTGTATTCATTTTAAGAAATTGGTTTTATGGCCCATAAGGGGTTATATTTACAAAACAGCTTATATCTGCACAAAATGTTGTAATAATATTAAAATAAACAGGGTATATCAAATAAAATTGCTTATATTGGCCGAATAGGTTGTACGGTAGGGGTTACCATGTATTTTGAGATCTTAAAAGATGGACATTTCTTACAAGTTCCAAAAGATATAATAGCGGACGAGAAAAAGGGTAAATAAAAAAAATTATTCAAGGGAAATATTGTTGGCTTGACTAAAAAAAGACCATTTTTAGTATACTTTGCAGTAAATGTAGTCGACATCCCGATTTCACATCATTTATGGCATTTAGATTATTCCTTGGAAAAAGGGGGACAAATCCTCTCAAAGGAGAACGCAGCAATAAAATGGGCAAAATTAGGTAATATAGGTATCAGCTGAACAGGTAACATTCTAATATCAGTCGGACTCTTATCGAAAGCTACCTTTTCGACTAGAGACTTTGTGATCGCCTGTTGTAGCCTGTGTCCCACGTCTCGCGGCCATATAACCCCGTCGTTGAGATGCATCAGCATATCCTGTAACAACAAAACGACCGCGTTGTAGCGGGTAAACTATAGGACGTTGTACATTTTGACCTTCACATTTTTGCGGCATATACACCGTCTCGTGATATACATACGCACAGTCTGTGCATATACATGCCATGAGTGCAGGATGTACATTAGGGGTCTTTAAAAATGACTCTTTTTCTCAAATCGTGCTGGGTACTTGATAAAATTGTTAGGTTACCTAATTTAAGCCTGCACACCAAATTTGGTTCAATTCCAGCCAGTAGCCGCATTGCTACAGAAGAAGAAAGTTTCTATACCACTATAGTAAATAATAATTAAAGAATTGGTCACCGTAAATACTATTTTATTCATAATCCAAATTTTTCGACGGCAATAGCTCCGCTTCCACTGGTTGGAATTGAACCAAATTTGGTTAACATCGTTTCTATAGACAACCTAACACTTTCATGGGGTGAAGAGAAAATTTTCAAATTTTTCGTTATTTATTTTTATATAATAAATATAAACTTTCTTCTCCTGTAGCAATGCGGTTCCTGGTTGGAATTGAACCAAATTTGGTGTGCAGGCTTAAATTAGGTAACCTATCAATTTTATCAAGTAGCCAGTACGATTTGAGAAAAAAAAAATCATTTTTGAAGACCCCTAATGTACATATGCCAGAGAACAAGGAGGGTACAGGAATAGCCTTGTAAGACTTTCCAAGTCTTGCGCCACCAATCCATGCTACCCCGAAAGCCTTGGATACCAGTGTTGATAATCAGGTCTTTGGTCTGACCAGGCCGGGTATTGAACCCACGACCTGCCAATCAAGAAGCAGCACCAGGCTTGTGACCAAGCCACAAGGTTCCAATTCACAAGTCAATATGACTTTTACAGTTTTCAAGTCACCACCGAGTCAACTTACAAGCATGTACAACGTGTACGTTAGGGCTGTTCAAAAAATAACTTTTCCTTCAGATTTCACTGGCTACTTGATAAAATTTTTAGGTTGGTTAAAAAACGCTGCACACCAACTTTGGCTCCATTCCGACCAGTACAAGGGAGATTCTTGCAGTAAAAAGTTTTGAATTCATCTTTAAAGAACAAAAAAATATAATTTAAAAATTTCTCTGCCGACCCCACAATATTGTTAGGCTGTCAGTAAAGATGATGCACACCAAATTTGGCTCAATTTCAACCACTAGAAGCCAAGTTATTGCAGTAGAAATATTTGGATTTGAATAAAATAGTATTTACGGTGACTGACTCTTTAATTATTTATTATAAAATCGTGGAGTTATAAATTTTTCTACTGCAACCACTTCGCCTCTAGTGGTTGGAATTGAGGCAAAGTTGGTGTGAATCGTTTTTTTAACCAACGTAACAATTTTATCAAGTAGCCAATGAAATCTGAAGGGAAAGTTTTTTTTGAAAAGCCCTAGTATACATGTACAGGAGCTTTCGAAAAATCCCAAATACGCTCATCACTTTCCCGCAGGACCACAGAGTGTAACACCAACAGAAACTCACTCGGTTCATAAATTCGTCCGGCTTATAGATAGGCCCGCCGTGCCTATCGTCAATACCAGGTATGGAGTCTATGATGGTCTTCTCGTAAAGTGGCTCCAGATATTCGCAGTTGAGTTCGTTCCATGGCGGAGACACGCTTTCGCCGTTCTTGATTCCCAGGTAAAGCGTGAGTTGATCGCGTACTCTACATATAATATACGTAATACGAGCGCTGAGCTCAATAATTCAAGTGCTCGAATATGAATAGAGTATCAATGAGTACCGTAATTTTCCAAGTATAGTACGCCCTCATGTATAATACGCACCCTTAAAATAACATGTAATTTCTGTGAAAAAGCCTGTACCCGTGTATAGTACGCACCATGCATTCGCAGTACATGAATAGCTGTGTTTTAGTATACGATGTTGTCTGTTCTACGATGTCACTGTCGCACAATCATGACATACTGATCACTAATCATAATACAGTTAACGGCATTGTCTCTAAACGATAGTACATAGCAGACAAAGCCTGTGAGGTCGGCGACGCGATAGCTCAGGCTAGCGACACACGACATCTTGCGCATAAGGTTTATTACAATTACAGATGCGACTGCTCAGACCAACGGTTATGTCGGGCGCAGCAGCCCTGTTGGAGATGCGACTGATTACGCAAGCGATTACATCTTGCGCACATGGCATCTTGAGTATGCGAATGTTAAGGCCTATCGTTGACGCGATGAATCAGCAAGGATTGCCGCGCACGCTTGTAGCAATCAGTGACCTAATTTCGCCCGGGTACAAACGGCAAACCAACTCAGCAAGAGATCGCGTGCTACGCAGACGACTCTCGTTAATTGGAAACACGCTTTTCGTTAATTGGAAACACGCTTTTCGTTAATTGGAAACACGCTTCTCTATTTGGCAGCTCGTTACACTCCATAATACGAATTACGGGGCCCAATGGCTAGAGGTGATGCGCGATTTCAAACATGAAGAAAGGCGTGATTTCAAGTTTTTGATCGAAGGAGGTTTTTTTCAAGCTTGTTGTTCCCATGTATAATACGCACCCCCCGATTTTGGGGCAAAAAATCGTGAAAATTTCACGCATTATACATGGAAAATTACGGTATCAATTGCAATGATTGGAATCGAGAGGGAAGTTCTAGTTCTAGTTGCGAGTTTTGAAAAGTCAGTAGTTCTGGTTCAAGTTCTAGATACGGTTGAAATAATACCAAATTGTATTTAATGTCATGTATAAGTGGCAGTCTATTCTTTGCAGTGGTACAAAAGGTACATATGTAAACTTTCCAAATCGTTTATACTGTCAAGAAGTCATAATGGGTGGCACTACAACACTCCACATTACATCAAGCCTAATACTCTACTCAGAAACGAATCACTCGACCCTAACTCATAATATCACTAGTACTCCAAGCAAAACCTTCTTGCGTAGAACAGAAATGTATAAAAGCACTTCATTACAGGCAAATTCTAGAGTGCTGGTAAACTTACGGAAAGCCCCTTGTCTCCGGGTCTATGTAGCTCGACGGGTATTCGTCCCAGGCCAAGGCCTGCGGGCTGTGGGTCTCGCAGAATTCGGCCGACGGCCAAGTCGAGTCCTGAAAGCGAAAGTCAGTTTTTAACACTTTGGATTTCAAAGAGCCAAAGACTATCGATTAAAAATCTTTGAATCCAAATCATATCCGTGCTAGTAATTGTTAATAATTAAACAATCTACCATCCAATCATTAATAGCCATATCCTCCGGCTTCTTCTGGTCCGAGCTGGCACCGCCAGGGCTAAATTTGGCAGCTTGGTCCAGAATGGTGTCGGTCGCACCCTGCATGAAAATCAATAACTATAATTGTGACTTTAAAACATACATTTTGGATCGTAAATTCTGAATTGCTACAACAGGCACAGCTAGTTACAATATTAACATTAGATTTGCTTAAACGACTGTTCCAATGAAGTGAAAGTATTCTAAAAACGTAACCACTTTAGCAAGTCTCGCAAGTAGGCAAATCTACTATAAAAGTAGACGTAGTTCCTTACTAAAGACCTAAAAGTACACATCGATATCTCCCAATAGCAAATGTGATGCCTGGCCCTTTCGCTATGGCGATTTCGATTGTTAAAATGATTTTACATTATAACTAGAAAAGTTTGGCTCGACTTTTGTTTAGTGAGACGTCTCAAAACAAAATTTACCATCTATTTCATAATTTTAATGTTTTTCATGGAAATCATAAAAAATTCGACCCACCTCCATAAGCTTCATCTTATTCTTTCCGGAGACCTGTCAAAATAAAGCCGTCAACTACCGAGATGTCTATAAAAACTTTAGCGTTCAAGACACATCTAGTTGCTGACAATTGCCCCTGACGAGTGTCAGCCGAAAATATCCGGGTTCGTTTCAATAAGAATATGCTATTCAATCGTACATTGAAGTTTTGCGCCTCCAAGAAGCTCTTTTCAGATATATGGTCGCTAAATAGCTGACAGGACAAAAAGTTTTCGATTTTGCCAGCATTTACGTTGGAAATGTGCCACAAGTAATTACACTGAAAGGAATCACCATTGTGAAAACACATCCCAGAATACAGTCCAAAGAAGATGGCGATTATTATAGGTGTGCCCACCGTAAATACTATTTTATTCAAATCCAAATTTTTCGACGGCAATAACTCCGCTTCCGCTTGTTGGAATTGAGCCAAATTTAGTGAACATCGTTTCTATACACAACCTACCGTAATTTTACGAATATAGTGCACCCCCATGTATAATACGCACCCTTAAAATGGCATGTAAATTCTGGGAAAAAGCCTGTACCCATGTATAATACGCACCCTCCTATTTTAGGGCAAAAATCGGTAAAATTTTGCGCATTATACATGGAAAATTACGGTAACCCTTTCATGGGGTGAACAGGAAATTTTGAAATTTTTGTTAATTTATTTTTACATAATAAATAGAAACTTTCTTCTGCTGTAGCAATGCGGCTACTGGGTGGAATTGAACCAAATTTGGTGTGCAGGCTTAAATTAGGCGACCTAACAATTTTATCAAGTAGCCAGTACAATTTGAGAAAAAAGTTATTTTTGAACACCCCTAGTACGCATGCCAATTTCTACGTCCGAATTCTAGTCTCTTAGAGGCTATTTGAAGAAAATTGTGATTTTTCACTAGTACTGAGTGTTTATTAACAGTTACAAAATTTCAAAGTTGATGGAATTTGCACAAAAATACTCCCGACTTGTGAAGATTTATAGAATGATTTTGAAACCCCTTCAAGCTTGCCTGTCAATCAGGGAATAGGGTCCATCAAACCACTAGGTGTCACCAGACTTTGGGTGATAGCCGCAGTTGTTACGTACGCGATACCGTTGTTAGAAAACCTGTACGCTGCTTTCCCGACTGCAAATAATGGCTACAACGTGTTCTACTTGGACCGTGAGCTCGTTAAAGGATGAATCAAAACTTCGGAACAACGGCGGTTAATACCCAAAGTCTGGCGACACCAAGTGTTGGATGGACCCTATTACGGTAAGCCAACTTGCGACCCTGCATACACGATACAATAGCCGTGTTCGAATCAACGGTAACAAAATCTTTGATCGCAGACTGATGCTAATCCATGTATTGTAAAGCTAGACGTTTAAATACGATTTCAGTCAGATTTAAGCAAGTCTTTTGTAAAACAGTGATCCGGGCATCAGTCGTACCAGGAATTTTGATTCCAAATTTTTCGTGTCGATCACGGTTATGTCGGCTTCAAAATGAAAAAGGACCCAGACTCACAATGTTTGGAATTAGCTCATCGTCCTCTTCCGTGTCCTCGACATTGGGCAGGTTGCAAAACAAGACTGGGCCCCCGTCTTCGTCGGTGCGTAGTTTGCAAGTCTTTTTATCTGTACAAGAAAGCGGGTTAAGCATCGCGGCTTCCTACCCAAGACCTGCGGATTTAACACCTTCAAACCCAAGTCCAAATGCACAATTAAAATTGTGCCTTAAATAGCTGTACAGAACCAGATAGCAACATCCATTGCGACAATAGATTTTCCAAATTAGATCAAAAATTAAGGTAAGTCATATCAAACTCGGTTCATTTCGTACCATACAGTTCTTCCGTAGCATTTTCAGGAAAACCAGAAAATATACCACAATTAAAATTAGAGCATGGAAGCAAATCACAAATCACATCAGAATTAGAAGTAGAGCAAATAAATATTTCAAAAACCAGATTGTTATTGGATCACAGGCATTTCGCGCTAATTCAGTGATTCATTACCACTTTATCGTGCTCGACACAAATTTTCGCCCCCCCATATTTACGGATACGAAAGGGGACATCTAAACGGGAAATATACTCACCAAATCGGTTGTGTAGTGACTAAAGAAAGGTAATTTTTCCGAGAGAGTACTCGGATAACCGTTTTTTTGCAACTACGTTTCATTGGAGTGACCTTTATTTTTTCTAGTAAACATAATATGCAGAATAAGCCGTATTCACGTGCATTTTTTTAGTCGTGTTAATTAAAGACGCCTCACTGGACATTATAACGTCTTCGCCCAACTTCGGTATGAATTTCCGACTAAGATTTCAAATTACGTGATCCAAGTGCGTATTGCACACTCACTGAATGTGCCCTCGTCGATGCTGTGCCTCATCAGCACGAAATGCAGCTCGATCTGCTCCTTCTGCGCCAGCTGCATCCTCTCGACGCTCTGGTAATACTCTGCGTATTTCTTGTGCTTGCGCTGGTAGCTCTCCAGCTCCTTCAGCGTGCGCTGCAGGCTTTCGTGCTGCGCCTCCAGTTTTTCCTGAAGTACAGAAACAGGGGGCGGTCGGTAGGGCTGGGCACAACAATTTGTGTACTCGAATCCGAAACGTGTATTAATTCTAACGATTCAATTCGAGTAATGAGATATGATTATGCTCTACTTGGAGCCAATTTATGAACGACAATTATAATCTCAATACTATTTTCCACTGTGTAAGGCTGCAAACCTCGAATAGTTGTAAAGTAGCATATGATAAATGGTATAACTATGAAGTCGTAATCAACATACAGCATTGTCACAACGCGCAGCGAATTTGGTGAGGTCGCGAAAATGCCAATGTGATGTAGACTTGTAATTATATTCTTTACGTCGTGTAAATTATAATAAAGACAGGTCACATGCAAGTCCGTATCCAACGGCGGTTAAAACGAACTTAGTTAAACTAGATGTCCAGGGCTGTGTAACCACGCCACGAGGTTCCGAGTCGCAAGTCAATCTCGCTTTTATCGTTTTGACTCGAGTCAAGTCGAGTCATTTTCAATTCACCGCCGAGTCAAGTCCGGGTTTTGCCTCGAGTCAAGTCCGGGTTTTGCCTCGAGTCCAAGTCATTGTATTCACTGTTCAGTTTTGAGTTCAATCTGGTTCAAAAAACCCCTTTTTTCAACCTTGATGGGGTGATATAGAATGGCTCGCATTCACAGTATCGTAATTATCCCCAGTCTCAACAGTTTCCGGCCCTATTTTCCAAGCATCAGGACTGATAGACGAAATACCAATCACGTGGTGACTTTGCTATTCTTCGAAGTTACAATGAAATGTCGGTCTTGGTCGTCCTAGTCTCGAGTCATACGACTTGGTTCGAGTCGTGCACAATGACTCAAGTACAAGTCGAGTCAATACACGAATTGACTCGAGTCGAGTCATTTTACGCAGTTGAAAAAATGACTCGAGCCAAGTCGAATCACCAAAAAATCATGACTCGACCCAGTACAACCCTGTCTGCACCAAGTTCAAATCTAAAGACACACTAGTCATAACAGAAGGCTATACCGTCATCAGCGCCTACCTGGAGCTTGTTCTGGCAGCGCACGGCGTGTAGCCTGTCCTGGGCCGCTTTGAAACCCGGCTGGTCGGCTAGACACTTCTCAAAATGCTCGGCGGCAGGCGCATACTCGCCCAAACTCTGAAAGCAAAACGCAGTTAAGCACACAGTAGCTCGCACCAATTTTATCAACCACATGTGTTGGATCAGTACCTTGCCTGTCTCAGTTATTTACTTGTTTTCTTTTTAACAATACTAAATACATTATCGTTGATTTGACCTAACAGAATAATAAATACATGTCCCAAATTTCTTTTGGTAATATCGCTGTGCCGGATCTTGCCTGTAGTATTTTTATAGATAGATTACTAACCTACCTATAGATACGCAGCTATAGCTGGCGATCAGAGAGCTGAAATTTAATAAAACTGGTCTTAATCGAAAGCCAGTGTCGTGCTGATTCCAAAAATACGATTCAAAATCTTGTCAGGAAAATGGAACCGCCTCAAAACAACCCCCAAAATCAGAAAAGCTGCATTGTTCAGAACGATCGCGTGACGAAACTGGCGATTGTTATGTTCATTGCGTTGCGGCGATGCCGTTGTTAGAACAATGCTGATTTTCAGACTTCAAGGGATATTCTGCCCATTTTCTTTGCCCTGACAGGATTTTAATTTGTATTTTCAAAATCAATGCCGCACTAGCTTCCGATTAAGACCAGTTATATTAAATTTGAGCTGTCGGGTCGCCAGCTATATCACTAACAAATATGCTGCTTTTGGATTAACTTATACCCCTACTCGACCGATTTTCAGCAAAAAATACATTTTCAAGTGGTCCAGGGATGAGCAAGCATTACTTTTCTGAATGAAATTATCAAAAGAATCACACGAAATAGCCGTTGTATCACAGCAACTGAAATTATTTTACATTTACCATTTCCGTTCATAACTATGTATAATATTCACGACTAATACTAGCGCGAGGGTCGCAATAGACCACTCCGTGCAATATTTCATTGTCGCGTGGCTGCTAGGTCGAATACGGTCATGTTTGAAATCAGGAAGTGCCGAGCTGAGTCAACATTGTTTGTGTAAGAGTCGCGCTCATCAGGTGGCGAGTTATTTCTGATTATCATTTTCTACGCAAAAACCCTGATATGGCATAGCATAGCACACCATCCGGCAGAGTCGCATTCATTGACTTTTCGGAGTTATGATAAAATTTCCAAAACTATGTTTTCCTACCTCAAGATAATTACTAGTTGCCCAAGTAAACTAATTAAAGCGAAATGCGACATGACATGAACTTTAATTTTGATGTATTTTGTCTTTATTTGGGATTTATTTCATGTCTATTTTCAAATTCAATTATTCTAATTCTAACCTAATTTGAAAACCCTAAACTTTTCTTGTTGTAGTAGGACCATGTCTAATTACCAGGGCGATTTTTTTAACCTAAAAACGAAAGATCTTTACCTAAAAATTAAAATTTTGACATTTTTCACCTTAAAAAACTTTTTGATCTCGTGTGTGTAAATTAGGTGTTTTGGCACATAATGTTAGAATTATACTACCTATCTTCATTATTCATTCCTGGTTGGAACTGTCTGTCCTTACAAAGTAGTTTGGCCTGAAAAAACTTCTGACTGAAAAACCGACAAATTTTTACATGAAAAAAAATTATTTCAACGAGATCTCGAACTATGAAGAATACCCGTAGTTAGGCTACATCACGCGTTATGGTAGAAATAATTATAATGTGTTGTAGTACAACGAAAGATGTTTTCCTACATTCTCGGGTAGAAAGTGTCTGTCCTTACTAAGTAGCTTGCCAAGAATGGAGAAAGAACGTTCAACAGCAGCAGCTGTTCCCCTACATCACAATTTTACATCACGCGCTTCTTGGCATAAGAGCCAATGGAAAGTTGGCGACGCAGCCTTGCTTCAGTTAGGATATTGCGGTACGTTGAGCGTAAAATCATGTCAACCTATTTGTTTCATTTGACCATTAATGATTCACAATGAGCAGACAATGGGCCCTCTGCATATATAAAGTAGGCTGCAAGCTGTAAAATGACAAATGATAAGTCCACCGACGGCGCAAAGATCTACGATAAAAACGAAATGCAGGTTGCAAAAGATTTTTGACTTTGTAAACCATTTTGACGATTTGTTGACCTAACGTTAAAAAACAATGCCCTACCAATTACATTTACCCTACTAATTACATATTTGCCGGTCTAGGGATCTCATCTTTCCAAAAATAACCCGGGGCGAAAATGGAGATAACCTACAGGAAGTTAAACTTACCGCGTACACGCAGCCCAGAGCAAAATGTATGACCGAAGCGTCCGACACTTCCAAGGCGTCCTCCAACACGACGGAAGCGTTGATGGTAAAATGAGACCTGGGAATGAGGCCGCACAATTCAAAGCATCGCTAAGACACTAGCGCAGGGGTCGCCAACTCAAAATGGGTCGCGGGCCACTTTTCAAAATTCCCAGAGGGCGCGGGCCGCATGACTTCAATATCGAGATTAACATAGCCAACGCAACTTATCAATCACGTGTGATAACTCTACGTAAGTACAATGCTGTGCTCTCTTACATGGACGATGGGCATAGTCACCACAAAATGAATAATATTCTACTGTACAAACACAAATACAAAAAAATCATGCTCATCAATTTCATTATATTTTGGACTGTGAGCTGCGCTGAGACTGCCAAGGCACACAGGGGCTGTC
>ATSW01039191.1:0-10560 GCA_000444245.1 Botryllus schlosseri
CATTTACTGCAAACTCATTGCACAGGAAGACAAACAGCGCAAAACAAAATCTCTGAGCTATCGTCACGACAAGTACGTCAGAGAAGTCAACATAGAAACAGCTAACCTGTACACTGCTGAAAACACTGTTGCCAAACCCACAACAATAGCAAATTCAGCACGAGTTCGATACAAAAATGCAACGCTCAAAATGAGAGAAACGATATGGGAGTCAATGCCTCTTCATGGACAGCACAAGAAGTTAACTTCACAGCCCCATGTAGACGAGCTTTCATGGACCTGGCTATCCAGCTCTGGTCTGAAACCGGCAAGCGAAGGATTCATTTTCGCAGCACAAGACCAATCGCTTCCTACAAAATACTATCGCAAAAGAATTCTGAAGCAAAACACGGACGGCAAATGCAGAATGTCCCACAACCAAAATGAAACTGTGGCACATCTCATGTCCGGCTGTGGTGCACTTGCAGCTACCGAATACACATGGAGACACAATAGGATTGGTCACTACATTCATCTTGAATTATGCAAACATTTTAACATCACCACTTCGACAAAAAATTGGTACGATTACAGCCCAGCACCAGTGACAGAAAACGACCAGGTAAAAATTCTGTGGGATGTACCAGTTATAACTGACCGTGAAATCAGAAGCAACCGCCCGGATATGATCATCAAACTAAAAAAGAAAAGAGAATGCTTGTTCATTGAACTGGCTGTCCCAGCTGATCGCAATATACAACAAAAAGAATCAGAAAAGCAGTCCAAATACGCAGACCTCAAAATGGAATGTGAGAAAATGTGGCGATGCAAAATAAACATTGTACCGATAGTCATTGGCGCTACAGGGGTCGTAAGCAAAAAATTCATGAGACATATCCAACAGATTCCGGGTAACGTTCGATTCGACATGATCCAAAAGATCACATTATTGGGCACTGTGCATATTCTTCGGAAGGCGTTGAATGCACCACTGGACTAAAATTATACTAGTGAATCACAGCATCATTTCTGTAATTTCGATTCTTCATTTTCAATCATCTCTACCTCTGCTCTGTAACCCTTGCCAATTCTTCATCTACTGCAATTCTGTAATCTGACTTCTCCATGTATTGCATAGGAATAACAATTTGACTGCATTACTGAAATTTTAAAAAATTTACTCCAATCTCGCCATTTTCCTTTGGGTGCAGGTTGCTCCCCGGATTATGTGTGTATTGACCAGTTTCTTACTGTGAATAAAGAATATAATAATAATAATGGACATATGGAGACGCAAGTGGATCGTTCACTACATTCATCTTGAATTATGCAAGCACTTTAACATCGCCATTTCGACAAAAAATTGGTATAATAACAATCCAACACCAGTGACAGAAAACGACCAAGTAAAAATTTTGTGGGATGTACCAGTTATAACTGACCGCGAAATCAGGAGCAACCGCCTGGATGTATGATATCAAACTAAAAACGACAAGAGAATGATAATTCATTGAACTTGCCGTCCCAGCTGATCAAAACATACAACAAAAGGAATCAGGAAAACAATAAAAATCACGCAGAACTCAAAATGGAATGTGAGGAAACGTGGATATGCAAAATAAACGTTGTACGTATAGTCATTGCTGCAGGGGTCGTAAGCAAAAAACTCATGAGACATATCCAAAAGATTCAGAACAACTGCCGATTCGACAGGATCCAGAAGATCACTTTATTGGGAACTGTGCAATGTGCATATTCTTAGGGAGACCTTGAATGCACCACTAGACCAAATTATAATTGTGTTAGAAAATCATTTTCAATCATTTCTAACTCTGCAAACCTTGCCAATTCTTTATCCACGGCAATTCTGCACCCCCACCTCTTCATTCATTGTACAGGAATACCAATTTGACTCTATCACTTAAATTTCAAAAGTTTACTACTTCAATCTCGCCATTTTTCTTAGGGGTAGGCTGCTCCCTGGATTGTGTGTGTATGTGCCAATTTTACTGTGAATAAAGAATATAATAATAATAATATCTGACATATTTGAATAGGAATGACCACCCAAATATGGTGACAAACGGACTCAGTTTCCCAAAGGTTTGACCACCAACTAACCCTTAGGTTTCTATCGAATCGAAAATGTGAAGCACGGCAATTGACAGCTAACTTTGTCCTGTTACTTGGAAAAATAGTTACCGCCGCAGGCAATGCAGGAAATCAGCAGCAGCGAATATTTTTTTTAATCAAGCAAACCAAGCTCACTTTAAGTTGCGGCTCGTATGTCATTCACAGTGTTATTATAGTGAATTGCCTGCGCGTCGCGTCGACTTATTGTGGAGCCGAGAGGATCTGATAGTGAGTAGTCATCGTAGTTTCTAGGGTTGGCGTGTGGGGTTGTGCGATGGCGCTGCGGCACTCGAATATATTTCTTAAAATTAGTCAAGATTCTTAACCAGCTGCATATAGTACAAATTATTTGAGCAAGCTTAATCTGCTACAATATGTCTTTATACTTAAAAGTGGCAAAACCTTAGAGGTTGAAGGCTTGTCCATCAATCAGAGAAGTGAGACATCAAATTTCAAACCGATATAGTTATTATTAACGGATTCCGGAAATGACTCGACTCGACTCGAGTCAGTCTGTGTATTGACTAGACTTCGACTCGAGTCATTGCGCATGACTCGAACCAAGTCATATGACTCGAGACTCAGATGGCCGAGACCGACATTCCAATGTAATTTCGAAGAATAGTAAAGTAACTACACTATTGAGATTTCGTCTATTGGTACTTGTACTTGACAATGCGACCATAAACTGCTAAAAGTGACGAAAATTAGTATATTATGAATGCGTACCATTCGATACCACGAAACAGAGCTGTAAAAAGTAGGTTTAACAAGACTTAAACTGGAAACTTAGCAGTTAAAACAATAACTTGGACTCGGACTCGAGTCATAATACCATGACTCGGACTCGACCTTCTGCTCGATGACTTGGACTCGGACTTGACTCGGCGGTGAATTGAAAATGACTCGACTTGACTCGAGTCAAAATTATAAAAGTGAGATTGACTTGTGACTCTGAGCCTTGTAACTTGGTTACAACTCTGCATCTAATACCAGTAACATGTTAAAGCTTTTCAATCTTTTTAAACAAAAATTTGACGAAATTCGTCAGCACAATTAAGTGACATTTGACAGTAGTATAGAATCTGGCAATGGGCTTTCAAAAGAAACCCAACCGACCAAATAGATTTGGCATGTTTAGCAGAAACTCTAATAGAACAACACAAATCGGTGCAATAGCCAGAGCAAAGCAGCAAATTTCTCACTTAATTTATGTCGTCATTATTTGTTTTAAGCTGCATATACTTTTGTCGCAAATACATTTCGAGTTTATTTTTATTTTTGAATTTTTTTCGGTCCGGATAAGAACCACTGTTTGGGGTGACTGTTTGTCGAACCTCACCGTCATGGTCGAAGGCTCCTTGTTTTCATCACAGATCTACGCAGTAGCACTATATAAACATACACTTGGGCATATAGTCGAAAAAGTAGACTCTACAATTTGATGAAATGCCTGGCGGTAAAAGCAACTCAGATGGGCAGGATTCTGAGCGTGAAGATATTGCCAGTGTCTACGAATCAATTCAACCTGAATGGCCAGACGAAGTAAGGCGAGCCATTGCGGACAGCCTAGATCAAAACGCATTGCCTGGAGTCGCGCACCATTTCCTATTGGACGTTGGTTGTGGCGGTGGTAAATTAACGAAGGTCCTTGCAGATGATTTTGACCGTGTTCTTGGTATTGATATCAGCGAAAGTATGCTTAAAGTGGCCGGGGAAAACGTAACAAATCCCAAAGTAACGTTTCAACAGGTATATGACGATATCTTGCCAGTTGAATCAAGCTCTACCGACGTTGTCACATGCGGAATATCTTTCCAGTACCTAAACACACCAGTGTTCCTGGCGGAATGTGATCGAATATTAGTGGATGGAGGTGTATATTGACTTGTTTGGTCCAAACATACTTACGTCATTAGATGGTAAGCCGATAGCCAACTACTCAGCAGAATCGTCGAGATGGCAGCATATATACCGAGAATTCCACATCGATTGTGGAGCGGACGAAGCTGTAAGAGAGATCCATCTAACTCGATACGAAGCAATCTTTAATGCGCTGAAAAACCCAACCAAGCACTGGCGTCATTTCGCAAAACGTGATCACAAGTACACTATCCGGAATATGCTGGAATATATGTCCTCAATCGCTGGATATCGCAACAAGACGTACCCTGATCCGATCAAGGATCCATTGAACATATTCCGCGCGGGCTTGATTGCCATTTTTCGGGAAGCAGGATTGGAAGCCAATGACGACACAGAATTTATGGTCACATTCGAATATTCAGCAATGGTCATTAAAAAGACGAAACAGTTTGGAATTGCGTGATGCCAATTTTTGCCATATGGTTTGCTGCTATTACCAAAAGAAAATTAATGTTTATTTCGACCTGCTAGATCTTTCTGTGCATAATAAATTGGTGAACGTGTTTGTCCATGTCACTGCTGTTTGTTGCTTCTATGATCTTGAACATTCCCGAAATGCCGATGGGTGTCTCGCTGCTTCCACAATCCAATTAATTAACTGTTGATGGAAACGCGCAAAATATGGATTGCTTGATTGAAAATGTATTGAACTCTACAGCGCCATCTAGAAAACAGAGACATGAAATTGCGTTCGAAAAACTTATAAAAGCTAGCAAGACAGGATAATGCGATTTATTTTCTATACTGACGTCATCTTATATCACGACTTTCCTTGGATTTACACAGATATTTGTAGTAATTGCCTGAGCAACGACCAATTGAGCGCGCAATTGAGCAGCTTAGCTGACAAAAAGAAAGGAGCAGCGATGAAACTCCTACACATCACTCATCTACTCAGCAATCACCAGGCGCCGATCACAGAGAACACAAGCATTTATTACATTTATGATGAAATCAGAGCAATTGGTTTTAACTGAATACTGCCTTGCATCAATATTGCCCGACCTACTCTCGCGCAAATGAATCTGATGTGTAATCCGGGATGGTCCATGTCCACTATATTTACTGAATAGGTATACTTCTTTTGAGTAATTCCGCTTTTACGTTTTCTGTTTAATGCCAAACCACATAGTTTTACATCCGAAACGCTGTGAAGTGAAAGGTAGCATTTGGGTAGATCTACATCACAATTGTTTGTGAAATTGCCATCATATGTGAACGATGCAGAGTGCAGACTCTATATGGCGGCCCGACTGGAATCGCTGGCCGTTTTGCCTGATATATCAGGTGAGCAGCGACGATTTTCCAAGTTGAAGTAATTTAATAAAAATTAATTGAAAAATAAAACTATAGTGTGAGCACAGGACACCGATTCCATACAGGCATGGCGGTAAACGTTTAGGACAGGGATCGGGAGCCAATGGCTCGAGTGTCAATATGTCTATTTTGATGTTTTGTAGTTTTTCATCTTGTCGTTGTACATTCATCTTGTCGTTGTACAAACAAGACTATGTGAAGTCACGATAGTGGAGGATTCGGGGTTGACGTCCCAGAGCCCTCTTTTAAAATCCTAAAATTCATGTCCGATATGTCTGATGTCTGATAAGACAAAAATGGCGGGATAATTTCAAGTTGTTTAGGGTTCTTCATCAGACAAATCTAATCCGTCGAGGTCGATAAAAAATAGTATAATCGCAGAAACAGAGTTTGTTAGCGTCCCCGAAACCTTTATCCCTCGCGAAATCGCACGCCTTGAAATCCTGCATTGCACGATACGGTGATTGATCAGAGAGAATATCAGACATGACAGCGCTTGAATGACAAATTGACAGTGTTGTTTTCAAATGTATCTTGTCTTCCTAGCCACCCGCGGGAAATGAACCCCTTAATGAGTGAGTCAAGTGGCATCACAAATAACAAATTGGAACATCGGTATTCGCATTCCTGATTGTTGCGTAGTTTGCTTGTACTGTCTGGAGAATTCAGGGCAGTGTTTCTCAATCTTTTTGCCGCTGCTAACCCTTGAGCTGTCATGGAATGTTCTTGTTGCCTACCCCATATCAAGGATCGAAACAGTACTTTTAGGCCGATCGCAAACGCTGGTTTAGGGCCCACGTATGGTTTACAAAAAAACTTCTGAGGATTTCAGGGATAGGAAACATTTCAGCGAGTGGAGATATCGATATGAAAGGTTTCGCCAACGTCCTGTTTTTTAGGGTCCAAATTTTTAACGCCACCGAATTCTCTGGCAATACAGTTTACTTGGTGTGTCTGGTGCGGAAATTACCGCCGGACTCCCAGTGTCCGATAGTCCCGCACCAATAGGTTTCACACACCTCAACTAAAGCACTCCAACGTCCTCACGCTACCATTTTCTCATATAGAGATTAGAGGATTAGACTCATTTCTGCAACTTCTGTATTTCTTTGTGATATACTCTACTATTATCTTGTCGGTGGACATGGCATACCTAATTGAAAGTAATTTCTCTTGAAAGGAATTCACACGAGAGGTGAATAAAATTTACGGGTCGAAAAACTCCGGCCAATAATATTCTGCTTTATGTTGATTTGCAAAATCATTCTGGTCAATAAATACCGTATCACTTCGCACTACATCTCATACGACTTACGTTGGTGCTTCGTACTCTCAAGGGGTACCTTAACCCTAGTTAAGAACCGCTGCTCCAAAGTCGAGCGCAGGGGTCGGCAGCCCTCAGCATAGAAAAAGCCATTCGAACCATTCCCCCGTTACATAAAACCAACCGAGAGCCACGAACTCGGATGCATCCATGAAGTGACAATTCTATCATTTGCAGTTACATTTCACTTGTGCTAAAGCTAAAGTAGTGGCAGTTAACCGGGGTTATAAAGTTTACTAAACCTTTCCTGAAGATTCTCGAGCTTTCCGTTTGGCAATTTAGGGTAATTCTGGTTGATGTATTTTCCTTTGACATTGGGTTACAAAGAGGCGAAGGGCGATCTCATGGGTGTGAACAATTTATCATTTGAAATCGTCAAAACGAAAATACGATTGCGTTGGATATTTCATTGCCACACGAGTCTTGGGGTATGACGATTCAATATTTACTGCAAAACGAGCACGATTAATTGATTGCTGGGAAGGCGATTAGATCGATAAGTGAAGTCTATCCCAACGTTCGTAACGGCCCATGAATAGACAATACGAGCGCCTGGATTCAAGGCGAGGATATGGAATGATGAGGTGAAGGGTCTGGCGGCACATTGAAGGGGCTCTGCACTCTAAAAATGATGTGGTCTCAAATTGAAGAGCAAAACGAAAAAAATGGCCGCAGCCGTTTCTTCAGAACGCCACCGTAATGGAGCTGCAATTTATTGAAATTCCCTCAAGAACTTCACGCTCTCCAGCAGTCACACAGAGATCGAACTTTATTTAGTTGTTAGCCGATGTTATGAGAGAAATATGTTGTACACGACAGAAATAAAATACACTAGGCCCGACGTCATAATGATACCGAATATGATACCGATTTACCGAATTTACATCACATAGTGAACCGCGATTCGTAATCATACACATATTTGGGACAAAGGCCATTAGAGTTTGGCAATCCCTGGACTCTGTACAGTGATTCCAGCTCATATATATGTTAGAAGGTGAATATGTTGCCGTTATCATTTAATACTGGGAGGCCTACATCGCGCGTCTGTAGATATATAGTCGAGCATTCCGTCATATCTCGTTGCAGAACGACGCGATACCTAAAATACAGCATGCCATTCATGTATGCAAACGGAAATAGTGTCGTGAACAGAACGAATCAACTCTAAATGACAGGATTTACTTTACCCGCAAATAATTTCCGCATTCAATTACCATGTAGCTTACTAAATAATGCGTTACGGGTCTCTATTCAGGAAGTGGGAATTCAATTCAGACATTGAATCAAACGCTGATGTCCCAACAGTTTTTTTAAATCAAAGGAAGGATTTCACTTCTTCGTCCTTTTACCCGGCCGCTCCATATTTAAATCGCGCGTGTCACTGATGTTTCGTCAGTTTAGCAGCATAAAATAACCGAAGACATCAGTATGAAGTTCGTGTTACTCCTACTTGTAGCCACTACCTGCATGGGTGGGTCATGTGAGTAACATCTTTCTAAAAGTCACTGGTCGATGTTTGGGCAGGTTTGACAAATATTATGTATGATCTCTCTTTTACAGGCGCCTCCGAAACGAGATCATTCACGAAACATGTGAGATAACGCTGTGTTTCGTGCGTTTTTATGTGTCAATAAACTCGTTATTTAATGTTAATGCGTTTCAGTCATGCTCATCTCGCGAGCAAATGGGATTTTGCCCACGCATACTTTCTCCAACTTGCATCGCTGATGTACAGCAGTTTGGGAATCGATGCGGTGCATGCCAAGGAAAAACGTCGTAAGTATACGGCACTTGAAATGTGTAGTCGAGAATACTATTTCGGAAGTACAATGCTTTAGGTGATACTGACTATAGTCATATCATTACTAATATACGTCTTCACTTCTTGCTTACCGGCATAACTCTCAAATCCCGTTGCGCACTGCACTCTGGTACACCCATACTCACGTGCACATTGTCCCATATAATAGTGCGGAGTCATCGAAATCGACGGTATCAAAATGTGCGAATGCGAGGTATTCAATTAATCGAAAAATGAAACATTCTGGAATCTTAATCACTGATTCCCAACCGCGATAACGTTAATTCCAACTTCTAAGATCGTGGCTGCCGTCGTTTAAGTTGCCTAAAATTTACTACAGTTACTACATGTAAAACTGCTCTGGTGCTCAAGGTCATAGCACCACTAACCCCACATACAAAAGCAACACAGTCATCTTTCACACTTGATAATACTAAGAACAAGACTTTTACCGTCATTAATGACACTCAATCTGTGATTTCAGTAATGAATCAATTACATGCAACTGCATGTGTAACCTACTACGACTGTCTGGCTGTCTTGTCTGCCTCACTCGGAAAACGCAGCATGTGCCTTTTTCGGATGTGTGAGGTTCGGGTCGCGAGAGTCCGTGAAAAACACTTGAGTCGCGATCCGGCGATCTGAAAGGTTTGAGAGCCACCGCGTTTAAGTTAGGCATACTTCTTTACAGAATACGCTACTGGAATGGAGAATGTGATGGCGAACTCGACGGTGAAGACATGGAAACATTCGTAAGTGGATTCCACCGCAACGGAAACAACTGATCTGCCGCGATTTTCCCACCACGTAGTATACAAAACGTAGACCTATATATTATTTGGATAGGTGGCGAATTTGTGGACGTTGCTCAGTACAGTCATATTTAACGTCCATAATGTACATATTCGATGGCGTTGGAATAATGTCAACTGACTAAACTTGTAATCCAAACACTCTCTTCATCAGGGTCTCCCAACCTATAGGGGTCTCAACGGCAATGGGGTAATTTGCGTATGGACATTTTTCCTTCTAGTACATGGGTTCTCAACCGGGGGTCTGCGAAGCCTCTAGATGTGAAAAATGATTTATTCTCTGATTTGTAATTTTTAAGTATAGAGTAATCACGATGCAGTTTCGTTTCATACTCGCTAAAACTTCAGAGCTCACATTAACAGCATGGCCGTCTGAGATGAAACATCCTACTATGCAAGCGCATAATAATTGTCAAAGTCCCAATAGCCTCTTGATACAAACACATTGTCGTTGATGGGTGTGTTGATGGAGTTCGTGGAAAAAATAGCAAGTTGCAGTAGTAAGTTCAATCAGGGTGATCTTGAAAGGTTTGCGAATCATCTGGGATTTGAAGTCGTCAGTCTCAGCAAATTAGTGAACAGTAGTTTGAAATATAAATTCCTGAAGTTTCTTTCCCTAATCTGGCCCAGTAACGGGATTGAAACCTCGCCGCGGAATCCATTTTCATCTTTAGACTAATATACATTACCACTATTCCTGAATAAATTCAAAGTTCAATCGTTTATATCAAATCTAAGGCGCGGATTTCCAAAACACGACTGCTCACTGATACCGAATTTGTACACGTAGCATGGTGTTATTGTCGTTAGTCACTAGATAATAGCCTATAGATAATATTTGCACAACACAGATGACTGTTACATGATAATTGAGCTAAATTTCAACTGAAACTCGAGGGGGTCCGTGACGGTCCAAAAGGGGTCCGCGAGGACAAAAAGGCTGAAAACCACTGTCCTAGTAAAACCGCGAGTGACCGCTAGTGCTATGACTTAAGAGTATATACAGTTATACATACACTCACGCTCGGCGCGGCCGAATAACTCGTGTATCGTTATCTGTATTTCGCGTGACGCAGAAGTTCACGAGTGGGGACGTGAAACATATGCAAATCGAAATTTCGGGTCGCGACCATCAAAAGCCTGAGAACACCTGCTTTACATCCAAGAATAGACAGGCGTCATAAATATGCCCGGCCGTATTAACATTCCAAAACACTAGCATATATAGACCAGGCATATATACGATATATATGTAGTCATGAAGT
>ATSW01039221.1:0-13121 GCA_000444245.1 Botryllus schlosseri
AGAACCCGCGAAATAGTCGGTTCAAGATCTATAGTACGTAGATATAGTTCATTCGTACCGAATGAATGTTCTGAAGGTGATGACCGCCCGCCGACCGTAAAAATGCTGCATGACGATGTAGTCATGATTATTGATAATTTTGGTCCGTATATGACAGGGATTTGAAGCCCGTTTCGTCATAAGAGCTATATTTACCCTAGATTAACAATTGTGAATGCAAATCCACCATGATGCCCCAATTAAATTGACCTGAGGTCATGTCTTAGACAAAAACATGTTTTAAATAAGGATCTTGTTTTAAACATGTCCGTTTCAACTTGATTTTTCTTTTAAACACAATCCTACGTGAGGCTATGTTGAAGGCATCGACGACCTCCTCTGTTACAAACGACACGGGTCTAGAAAGCATGAAACCTCCACTCTATCACGCATGATCTTATACCCCAATGTCTAAGACGGTCAATTCAATTAAATGGTGGCCAGTTCTGAATGTCAGGGCCGATAGAAGAGATCTATGGGAGTATGAGAAAGCTCACACTCGTATAGCATGCTGCAAATGTCCATTCAATAATGTGACAGTCACGTCACGGATGAAAGTATGTAGCAGCGCACAAGACGTAGGCGTTGCCGACGTATTCCACTTGAGTGGCGCTCGTCGCGGGTAATCCTAATTCCAAAGGACCGCGACGGCGACATGCAAGACGTCGGCAACTGGAGACCCATAGCGCTATCCAGGACGTTGTATAAGATCTACGCGTCCGTAATCGCTCGCCGTCTTCAGAGCTGGGCACCGATGGAGATGTCATCTACATAGAGCAAAAGGGGTTTGTTCCGCGAGAGGGGGTCTTCTAGCACGTATTCATGCTTGAGTCCTTTCTTGCGGATGCCAAGTCATCCCGCCGAGGTATCTATCTCGCCTGGCTTGACATCCGCAATGCTTTTGGTACTGTTCGAAATGAGTCCGTGATCGAAGTCCTGAGGCACTTTGACGCTCCGGAGTATCTGGTGGAGGTGACGGCCGACATTTACACGTCTAACGCATTATCAGTCACGACCAGTTCTAGCCAGACTGACCCCATTCAAGCGGGGAAGAGTGTCCGTCAAGGATGCCCTTTGTCGGCCATCACCTTCAACTTGGTCATGCATGTTCTCCTGCGTGGAGACACTTGGCTTCGGAGCAGTGGTTATCGGTTTTCCGCGGCTGAGGGCGTCACTCTCAGGGTTCAGGGTTATGCAGATGACAACATTCTGTGTGTTTCATCTCGCGACCACCTTCCAACGCAATTAGATCTGTGCGATGAATTTTCTCGGTGGTCGGGTATGAAATTCAAACCCGCCAAGTGTCGTGTTCTTGCCTTGGTTTTCAAGGAAGGTCGTGGGGGAGGCCATTAAAGCTCTAGAAGCCTATTGCAATAAGCTCTTCCTGTCGCACCTCACCTCTTTTCGGAAGCTGCTCGCACTGAAGAGGGTCGTTATTCCAAGGTTCCTCTTTCAGTTGAGAATCCGCCAGTTTTTTTCGGAGCGATCTGCGTCGTCTGGATGCACGCATCCGCACGCTGGTGAACGCGAAATTCCGCCTGTCAAACAGAGTCTGTGAGCCCTTCTTCCATGCTCGGCTGGCGGTCCGGGAATTCGCAACCTTTGCTGCGAATCGGAAGTGCCGACCAGGGCAAAACTGTAGAGTGCCACAGCCGGTACGGGTCCTCAAATCGCTTCCTCCGGTCTTATAACGTGTTGACCGCAGTGGAGCGGAACTGGATGCTTAAGGCTCGGCTGAATATTTTGCCGCTCCGGTCGATCCGGGGTCGGTTTGGAAACCGTGTGGAGCAAAGTGTCGTCTGCTGCAAGTGCGGACAGCATACTGAGACCGTGCTCCACGTGCTGAACCACTGCTTGCCGGTGATGGGTAGCATCACAGACAGGCGCAACTCGGTGCTTGCGGTGCTCCTGGACTGTATACCGAGCCGTATTTCTTTTTCCAGGCACGATGTGGACCGCGTTTCTGTGGAGCACGGCGCATTAACTAACGTGCGGCTGAGGCCCGACCTCATCCTGGCGGATGAACGCCGGGTCTTAGTCGTCGATGTGGTGTGTCCCTTGGAGAATGGAGTGGCCAGCATGGACGCCGTCGTCGAGCTGACACACACAAAGTACCAGGACCTCTGTCACTCACTGCGTCTTAATGCTACGACCAAAACCGTGGAGATGTAGGCTGGTCTCCGAGCGAGCCGTAGTCGCTTCTCAGCGCGGCTCGCATCGGGTCTGGAAGGCTTGGTGTAGTTTTTGGGACAACGAGAGGACTTGAACCCCCTCTTTTTCAGGTAACGTTCAATCTCCTGTCTTCTCCTTCACACTCTCGCAGATACCAGCAAAAACCGCAAATATAGAGGTCATATATAGATCACGCGTCGTTTAGGACGCGGGTATCACGCCTGACGTATCTCTGTGTCCATTAAGTGCGCAGATATCCGTTTCCGACAATGCCAGTGGGTATTTAGTGCGCAGGCATCAGCTCTGGAGCATGTCCGAATAAAAATAGTGCGCAGAGATCAGGTCTGAGGCATGTCTGGCGCAGCACAAACAAATCCCAGACACGATGTCCGTGTGACAACACAATCCTAACACACTCCAGGCATGATGTCCGGCCCCCCAGACACGATGTCTGAGTGGCAACACAGTCCTAGCACACCTCTGTCATGATGTCAGAATACGCCATAGACACGATGTACGAATGGCAACACATTACGAACACGCCCTCGGCCCGATGTCCGAGTTGCGAAACTGTCCGAACGCACCCAAGACATGATGTCCGAATACACCCCAGACACGATGTCCTAGGGGAAAAACAGTCCGAACTCACTCCAGACACGATGTTCGAATGGCAACACAGTTCGTATACGCCCAATACATGATGTCGGAACACACCCCAGACATGATGTCCACACACACCCCGCAGACTCGATGTTCGAACACACCCTACTACTACTGTATTTCCATGTGCAAATGAAGTGTGCTCTTGAAACTGCAACTTCATCACTTTACAGTCTCAAAACCAAAATCAAACAGCTATGAACGAAGTGTCCTTGAAGCAAACTTTCATTTAAGATCCTATTTTCCAAAATATTTTGAAATGTTTTTGAGCAATCCGCTGTCTCAATCGTATAACGCCCGATTGATTTTAGACCATTGACCAAATTCCCCCTCAATTTAACCTTTGGCCCTAACCTACAGGGGAGTAAATTTCACTTGGAAATGTAGACGATCAGACAAGCTTCAGATAAATCCAAGTACCGTATCTCAACTGTCGTCTAACATCTAGCTACACCTTCTTGAATATTGCATTGATGAAACCTGAAATGAGCAGAAAATTGTCAATTTTCACAGTGACGTAACTTTTGACCCCAAAGTCCAATTGTCACAAAATAAAGTTCATCCTGTTTGTAATTAGCTATTTTGTGCGTGTTCCAAATTTCAGGAGATTTGAAGAGGTAGTGGTGGGAACATCGGTTGTCTGTGCAGGGTATTGCCCATATACATCCTACTGTTTTCTAAGATTATTTTATAAACTTGTCTACGAAAAACACTTCAAAAACGGCTGTTCGTTCCGTCTTTCCTTACCGAAGCAAACAACATGGTAGGTAGACATACCAGGAACAGTGGAGAAATATGCAGGGCGTTCGATTCGTCTCCGATTACAACGTCAATTCTTGTTAAGGCGGAGGGAGGCTCAATGTACAGTGGACCGTATACGCTAATCGCTAATAAGGCGATTTGGTGTCCCTGGCTGTGTTTGTTTTCAACAATTCATAATGTGGTGGTGCAATAACGAGCAATCACTACGTAACATGGTGCGCTGTGAATCCGTACTTATGATCGAAAGTCTCGGAAAAAATGAAGAGCGATTTCGCTCTGATGCTATGTCATTTCTTGTTGAATTCACTCAGCAGATTCGGGCAGGATTTTCATTTGCCGAGGACAGCATACTTTCGTACTTGAGTGTATTGAATGCGTTACCAGTCTTATCAACACAAAAGAAAAATAGGCTAAAATCAATCATTCCTTTAGCTGCGCAATTTACCACTGTGATGTTACTTGATGAACTTGATGATTTGTCGGAAGGATGGGGTGCTTTGATAAGTTCGCAAAATGAGCTGCAGGTCATCGGTCACATTTGCGTAAAATCGTACGGCGTACGCCAATTTAGTGAGAGTGAGAATCGTACGCGCGTACGATTTTGCGCGAATTTGACCTAGACTTGACGGGGGAAGCTCATGAGGAATCTCTTGGCATTGCCACATTCCACTGCATGCGTGGGAATGAAGTATGCTGCACATGGACACCCCCCATTGTTTGGGTAAAGATGTACGGTAGTGAGCAAGACGCCACACATAAGATACTTTTGTGTGATGGATGGCATACAATGGACGGATAATTTTCATGATACCGTAGAATTCGAAAGCGACAATATTTGATTTTTTTTCTTACTCTGCTGAATTCGTTTCATTAATTTTCGGTGAATAATCATGCAGTATATGATACATATGATTTGAATTCAGTTGTGGAACACTTTTTATCTGTGGATTTGTACCTTATGGTCATCATGATTACTTGACAATGGCAATTTTTTCCTGCAAGCTACTAATCTAGTGTTTTTTTCGCCAATCTTGTGTTTTTTCACGACGTAATCTTGTGTTTTTCCTGGATCCTAGAGTGACAACAGAGTGTGAATGTATTTGTTCGGTCCTTTCATGTCTTCTTTCCCAATGATACATGATAGAATAAAATACTTGAAACAAAAACCGCCCAAGACCTGGTCAACCCCATGGATCATGTGCCAAGATTTCATTCGAGTAAAATAACTACTCTCACCAGGTTTCTCTTCCACATCGACTTTCCGTACTGAATGCGCAGGTGGCAGCGATGACACCACTTCTGAAATGATAATGGAATTCGCAAGATAGCGTAGTGGTATGATCCACAGTTACCACACCAATGGGTTGCGGGTTCGAGACCAACCGACGTCGACTCTAAAATTCCTATTGAGTGTCGGAGGATTATCTAGGCTCCTCCTCGCCACGTGATATGCGTTGGCGGTGTCTTATAAAAGCCTACAAGTCGGCCATGCTTAAATTCGGTAAATACGGAATAAAAAATATAAAAAATATCAGCCTGGAATTTTGGAATGACCAATGTCACCGAAACACCATGTGCACCAAACAAACAAACGAACGTTGATGAAAATATTTTTAAAGAAAATTTGTATACTATTCCGAGACTTGAAACCGATCCATTTTACTTTGATAAAATATCGAGTCGCTGCTCAAACCTAAATCATCGGTATTTCGTCAACCAAATGCTTCCTGATATCTTTTATAAACCGATTTTTCCAAAACTTTTTTCTTGGAACTTGAACAATATCTGTAGGGCAATATTTTCTATAAATCGTATGATTAGAAAAAAATCACTAATTTTCCTGGATTATTTAAACCTTCGAATCACATTTGCGATTTCATACGATCCTCGAGAAACCAGAATTCAACTTTTGCAAACGAACTGTGGTAGGTTCTTCGCCGTGAACGTTTTGGTGTAATGGAAGTAAATTCCGGTAATCTTGGCTGTGCGATCTTCTACAATCGGAAACACATATCTGAGAGGAACTTCATGTCATTGAAAATTGCACTAATATTCGAACATTCTGCTCAAAGTATTGCGCTTTCAGCATGTTGATAAGACAATGACTCGTTTTCCTCAGCACACGTCCTTTGCCAGCAAACGGAACGGAGTGACATCAAGATCCTCCACTCCGACGCAGTAGCAGAGTTAGCTTTCTACCTGATTCAATTTAGCGTTACTGTATATTTATGTTTGTGATTTATAGGGGCTAAAACACTAATCGACCAAGGGCTCGCTATTTCGCGGCTCGAAGAAATATAGTGTAGTAGTAGTCGCAATATATTCTCATTGCAACTCAACTGTTGACAAAAACGATACTATTTCTGAATTATTCGTCGGTTTTATAGAACAGGAGCATACCGGCTAAATCAGGCACCAGCTCATACCAAGAAATGGAAATTCTATACGGTCATGTCGAATCACTCTAATGCATGATGCTGTAAACAATAGGACTCTACTACTATTGAAGTCAAGATTTCAGCTGTTTTCACCGGTGGGAATGGACCTTTGGAGAGCTCCTACGTATGTGCGAATTTATCCGTACAATTTGAAGAGAAATAATAAAGCTTGGAGAGGGACTCGTTTCTAATGCAACTTCAACTGAAGAATTCCCTTGGCCTTGAACGGAACTCAATATAGACCAGACCTGGGCAAAGTGTGGCCCGCGGACCAAATGCGGCCCGCGAAGTTATTCTGTGCGGCCCGCAAAAGGTTGCATGGAATTCAAAACAAAAAAACTTGCTTTTTCAATCACTAAAACCGTAGGCTGTATCAACTGAACAGGATATTGGTCTACGTTGAAGCCTGTTCATTAATATGTCACGATTACGCTGTATATACGTACCTGGCATGCGCAATCCAGATTCAAAATAAAGGCAATGTGGCAAAGTGTGAGTAGCAATTAAAGTCACAAGAAATCTCTCTTTCCCTATAGTTTAGTTCTGGAGTCAGGGGTAAACCCGTCCTTTTAGTTTTTGCCGAGCATGTCACCGAGATTAAGGATTTTAATTAAAGTCGGTCTTATGACAAAAACACGAAACACTCGGTCAATGGAGGACGAATTTCAGACAAACTGCAAGCTTCGCTCAAAATCAAGGCTATGCTGCCACTGCTTGGACAGCAGCGACCAAGGACAATAAGCATTGTATTATCGCATATACCTTTCAGTGCAGTGGTTCTCGAACTGGGGGGCGAAGCCGAAGTTCGATGAAAATATTTTTCGGGCTCCGCGCGATTTACCACCGGCTTATAGTTGCTGCTCTGTGTGTTGTCCGACTTTTACATTTCCGAATTCTCTCATCAACAGCCATAACCATACATGTAGGATTGCAAGCATTCTGGTGGCACGTTTTAATATTATGTGATATCATGATAAGGGGGCGTGAAATTATTCACTATCATAAAAGGAGGCATGCTTCAACAAGTTTGAGAACCACTGATTTAGTGTCTTAATAGAAGAACGGGGGTAGGAATTTAAAGAGAATAAAAATGTATCATGTTTAACATTGTTTCGAATCATGACGACAAATATATATTTTTTAATTAACCGTCGCTTTGTCATTACGTAACATCCACACTTTCACTGAGCAGCATTTCTTAACAACGTAATTTAGAAATAAAATTAAAATACGCAGAATATAGCTAGAATCTTTCACTCGACCCGCCAACGTATTTTCAACTTTTCGTTTGGCCCGCGGAGGAAAATAATTGCGCACCCCTGTCATCATAGACCATTGGCTCGATCATTCGAGTGCTGATCGTCGTCGCGACGGGGCGCATTATCGTAGTACCTGTATCGGTAACGTCGATTCCGTCGTATTAGCAAGGACAAGTCAAAGTTTAGGGAAGTGTTTGCAGTTTATTGTCATATAGACTCCTAGATATTATAGATTCAACAGTAGCCTCAGCTATATTAGGTAATACCGTGAAATGCCGGGAAGGGGCGGAGCGCATAAGCGTTCCGCAAATTCGGAGTTGAATGGGCCCGCTTCAAAGGAAATAGCTTCAGATTCATATAGAGTTAACGATGATCTTTCGGTGATCATCAAAGGGGTTAAGAAAACTATGCGGCAATGCAATCCATTAACCATTAATAAGGCTTTGTTCAAAGTGCTTGGTGGCAACTGGCAACTACAGTGATATTAGAATACTGCCTTCGGGGGACATTCTAGTCAAATGCGCGAACAGTGATCAGGTCAAGAAATTGCTCGCTTGCGATAATTTATGTCGACACCGATCGAGGTTAAAACCGAGCGTCATATAGTCAGACCATCTGAGGTTAAAGGAGTGATAACGAATGTGCCGCTTGAAATGTCGGACGACGAGATTGAAGAAGCGCTAACAAAACAACACGCCACATTCGTGCGGCGATTCTCGTACAAATCAGATGATGTGGTTAAGTATAACAAATGGGCAGGGTTGTAACCAAGTCACATAGTTCTGAGTCACGAGTCAATCTTACTTTGGTGGTTTTGACTCGAGTCGAGTCGAGTCATTTTCAATTCATCACCGAGTCGAGTCCTAGTCCAAGTCACCGTTTTAAGGGTCAAGTCCGAGTCATAGTGTTATGACTCGAGTCCGAGTCCAAGTCACAGTATTGAAGTCATGATCAACTTATGTTCTCAATCCTGCTTGGGTGATATCGAATTCCCTGCTGGCCAAACATGCTCATTTTGTCCATATCATAGTCTTGGCACATGTTTATTTAGGCAGATTACGGACAGTTCCTGGCCTCATTTACCGATGCTACAGATAGACGAGACAGGCCGCCAATATAATAACTTTACTAATCTTAGAACTTTAAATCAAATATCTGTCTTGTCAGTCTGATATAGGCTATCACAAATACAAGCATTCAGTTTTTATTACGAGCACATCGACGACCGCTCACAAATAGCTTATAGAGAATTAACGAATTCACGTCTACATACTATCTGATAGAGAACCAACGAATTCACGTCTAGATACAAGCTGGTGGAGAATCAAAAGATAAACGTTTATGTAGAGGTACAGTTTTGCTTTCACATTATCAGGTGGTTGACCAGAGAAAGGTCAACTTTCCTGCTCAGCTCCCGAAATAGTCGCCAGAGAGTTACTTTAGTGCTGATTTACTGTTATCTTAGTCGAATTTGCCCTACATTTACCAAAAATTCTCAAAAATGAGGACAAAATCTCAAAAAGGAGGCTACTTCTTAATATTGTTAGATTATCTAAAAGAACTTAAATTTGGGTCAATTCCAACCAGTAGAAAGCAATGCTAAGAGAAAATATTTTGAATTAATTAGAAATAGAGACTTTCGAATTTTACCGGCTACCACATGATATTGTTAGATTGTGTAAAAATATGATTCATAGCAAATTTGGCTCAATTCCAACTAGAAGAAGCGAAGTTATTAGAGTGGAGCATTTTGGATATGAAAAAATAGTCGTAATTAGTAATTAGTAAGTCGTAATAGTACGTAATTATATTATATGAAATCATTTCTCACTAAAAATACTCCATTTATTTTCAAATCCAAAATTTTCTCCTCTCATATCATTGATTCTACTTTTTAAAATTAAGCCAGTTTCAGTGTTCTTTTTATGCAGCGTAGCAATTTTATCAAGTATCCACCCAGTAGAATAAAAAAGTACGGAGTCTGCCCATATTTTGATTGATATTTTCGGTGTCAGTGTGACAGTAGCTTTCGATCAAGACCAGATTCAGTTAATTCTGCGCTCTGTAAGGCAACTTTTGGATTGCCTGAAATCCTACAGGAGCGGCATATCTGATATCAGACGAGTGCAACGAAAGCAGTGGTGACAAATAGCGATATCGACAGAATTCGTCACATGCGTTGATCTAACCATTGTGATTCGCAAATTTCTTTGCCTTCAAGTCATATAAAATAAGACGAGTCAATGACTTGAGTCGAGTCATGCGTAATGACTCGACTACAAGTCGAGTCAATCCAAATATTGACTCAAGTCGAGTCGAGTCACTTTCCCATTTCAAGAAAATGACTCGAGTCAAGTCGAGTCACAAAAAAATCGTGACTCGAGTCTGACTCGAGTCGAGTTATGACTCGAGTCATTACAACCCTGCAAATTGGTGTTACTGAGTTTCGCGTCTACAATTCTGCCCACTGGAGTGAGGATTGGATACATGCAATTTCGAACACGGGTTTACAATCCACCTCCCGTGAGATGATATAACTGTAACAGATTTGGTCATAAGTCGAAGCATTGCTCAGTGCTCAACGTTGTGCGAAATGTGGGAATCGACATAACGCTGATAAATGCGAGAATACTCCATGGTGTGTGAATTGTGGAGAGTCCCATTCGGCTCGATTCACGGGTTGCCCGAGATACCGCCAGGAAGCTAGAATCATAGTAATCATGGCTAAAACGAGGGTCAATTATTAGAGCGCCAGACAGTCACAGTAACAGGATACTGAAAGTCTTCAGCCCTTCTCGCGTACTGAGTTTCCGCCCTTGCCTAAGTCACTCCATGTCAGTAGTGCAGGCAGCGGCGAGCAAAGTAATTTCGATAACGCTCGTGCTGGTATCGCACGAAACAATGAAAATAGTTCGCGCAGTCCTCCTCCAAGTTCCGATGGCAATCTGGTAACCATCCCGCTAGGAGCATTATTCAATTAGCGGAAGTCATCGAAAACACAATAGTCAGCTTGGAGCAGGTCAGGAGGTACGTATATACGAAATTATTGCAAAATCGGCCGGTGAAAAGCTAGGAATATCGGTGCGAAAGAATTGTTTCGGTGATCAGGCGACTCCAAACTATGAAATGTCGAATGTAACATCGAACTGTGGAAACCCGCTGGATCTATCCGCTGGTAACGAGAGAACCAACAACCAATCCGCACATGATCATGATCATGGTGACAATAATGTCCTCGAGCATACACCGACACCTTCAATATAGTCCAATGGAACTGTCGAGGCTTGTATCGTAAAATCGACGAATTGAAACATTTTCTTGAAAATTGACATCCACGGCGAAGGAGTTTGTTTGTTCGTGATAGAAAATATAAGTCACCAGAAAATCGAAGTTCCAAATATTTTCCCGATAGAGACGCAACTCGTAAAATTGGAAGAAATCTACATCATGAATATCTATATACCACCGATTAAAGCAGTCTCTGTGCAGCTTATGAAAAAGTGTTTCTGTATCTACGATTCTAAATTCGTTGCGGTGGGCGACTTCAATGCACACCACTCCTTGTAGGGTGCCAAGAATGGTAATCGGTATGGAAAACATCTGTATGAGGTATTGGACGACAAAGATTTGGTAGTCATAAACACCAATATTCGAACAAGACTTGCTGGCGCAACATCACTGCTTGATTTAGCAATTGCTTCCAAAGACATAGGACACAAGATTGAGGCAGTGGTCACGGATCATCTTTTAAGGAGTGACCATTTTTTTTATCTTCAATCATGTTTCGATCTCACCAAATGTGACGGCGCAGCATTGTGAATCTCGGGTTATACACAAAGCAAAATTGTCTGAATTTCGATGGTCAGCTAATCGGAATCTCTCTCTGTTGTGTAATAATGACAAGTGACAATACAAGAAATCAGAGAAGCAATAATCGCAGCAGCTCGAATCAGCATTCCAAGCACGAAACCTCATCGAAAATGTAGCATTCACTGGTGGAATGAAGCGTGTGCCCGAGCTATCCGTCTGAAACGAGCTGCTTATTTGAAAATGAAGACCTCGCTTCATATTGACCTTGTTATAGCGTTCAAAAGGCAGAGAGCGGAAACTAGAAGAGTGATACAATCCGCTAAAAAGTCCTGTTGGGAATCATTTTGCTGATATCTGAACAATACGACCAAGTTATCCAAGGTCTGGAGAGTCGTCCGATTGATGTCCGGATCCAGGTCGTGGAATACGATTAGTAGTCTTACATTTGGTAATCACATACTTACAAACAATAGGGACAAAGCAAATGCATTAGGGTGTAGTTTCGCCTCATTCAGTAGCGATGATTACGTGGATTCTGAATCCGTGGCCAGACGGAAAGCATTCGAAAGAGAAACGCTTCAACCGATATTGGTCAAGACCGATCAAGCTTCAGACATGAATAATCCCTTCACGATGAGGGAATTGGGGAATGCGCTGAAGGCGAAGAAAAAAAAGTGCATCTCCTGGACCTGACGGCGTATGTTATCAGATGATCAGCAATTTGGGCCAAGTCAGTCTCAGCTGTATGCTTTCATCGTTCAATTTTACGTGGAGTAATGGAAATTCTCCTGTCAGCTGGCGTAACTCAACAGTCATACCGTTACTAAAAGGAAACAAAAAACCTAGTGATCCGGACTCCCATCGTCCAATATCCCTAACAAGCAATATATGTAAAATAATGGAAAGGATGATATCTAATATACTACGTTGGTGGTTAGAGAGTACAAAACAAATTACGCCAGTTCAAAGCGGCTATAGGACCAAACGCTCAACCACAGATTGTATTTTAGCCTTGCATGACGATATCTACAAAGGCATTTGGAACAAAAGATCTATCGTTGCAGCTTTTCTAGACTTAGAAAAAGCTTACGACACCGTTTGGAGGGAAGAAGTTATCTTCAAGCTTCACAAACTGGGCATCTCTGGTAACATGTCGAGATGGATTTACTCATTCATCTGTAACAGAACTTTCCAAGTTCGGGTAGGTGAAAGCTTATGCGATTCATTTTCCTTAGATAATGGGATTCCACAAGGCAGTGTTCTCAGTCCGATAATATTTACGGTTATGATGAATGACCTCCCCGATGAAATCCATACTAGTATCAATCAATTTGCGGATGACGCCTGCCTATGGCAAACTGGCTGAGATGTAATGACAATTTCGTCAAAATTGCAGAATTCCGTAAACAACCTGTATCAATGGCGTAAAAACTGGGGTTTGCAGGTCAACGTCAAGAAGTCTGCCACAATTATATTGAAAAAACGCAGAAAACTACCACCTGCTCAATTTTCAATAGGTATGACAGAACTGCCAATAAAGAAAAGTTATGAATACTTGGGAATCATCTTCGATTCTAAACTGACTTAACGTTTGCACAAATATGCTGTTGTTGTAAAATGCCTAAAAGAATGAACTTACTACGTATGCTCAGTGGCACAACATGGGGTGCCTCCACACCTTGCTTGCTAGCGGTCTACAGATCTATGATCTGATCGGTGATTGAGTACGGATTCGAGGCGTATTTGTTTTCACCTTTTTATGTTGTGAATTCCATCCAAAAAATTCAGAATACCGCTCTACGGATATGCAACGGGGCAATGAAGAGTACTCCATCCTTCGCTCTTCAATCCAAAGCACGAACCCGAACATCACGGACATATCGGAAACCCGTTTATTCACCAATTCCGGAAACATACATATCGATGTACAACAGCACGCTGCATGCGAGTAACCAATGATTTTGATTGGATGCATCAGAGC
>ATSW01039275.1:0-11486 GCA_000444245.1 Botryllus schlosseri
TCGAATGCATTGTTTGATATTAATGAGTGCAGGACCGATATTAAAACGTCTCGCGAATGGTTTAACTCTGCACGTACACCAGCTGCACGCAGTAAAGTGCGTTTTCGTGCGACGATGACGTCAACGATATGGAACAATTATGACGTCACAAGACTTCGCCACCTCGTAAAAAAATTGAAGTCGGCGCCTATGGGTGTCTTTGACATTTTCCCAAATGGCATTCACAGCAAGACGAAGATTTCTCATTGACAAAACAACTGGGGTTATCAAGTCACAATGCAAATCTGACAGTGTCAATACGAGGGCACGAATGTGGGCGATTCGCAGGCTACAATTTCCGATAAATAATTTTCAAGTAGAAATCCCCTCAGCCCACCTGCTTTCTGCACTTTAGGATGCGAATCCGACAGCACGTTACACAAGTGCGGCACAATGCTCGGCAAGCAAGACGAAAGCTGCTTCGGCGCGCAAAACGCCATGGCTCCCAGCAATTCCACCGAGCCCGTTTTGGTCCTCCACGAGTCTTCGGCCAAGGCGCTCAGCAGAGACGGCAGCACCAGTTTCACGCCGTGCGCAGACAGGTTGCCCATAACGGCGCGCGCTGTGTCTTCGGCGGCCTGCATAATGTGAAAATCGTTCATCAATATTCATGTACACATTGTACAGTCAAAGACTGCAGTAGGTTAAAATGACACAATTGATTAATCGGTAATCGATTGCAAAAACCACACCACAACCGAGACAAGTGATGCTCTTTTGTGAAATAAAAGGAGCAATATTTGACACGAACTGGCGTAATTTGTATTTCCAAACTACAAGGGCTTCATCAAACTGTGTCTACAAGAACAGCAGCGATACATTTTTGGACATTCAAATTTTTAGTAAGGCTCAAGGCATCCAGTTTTATGGCTCAAAGGGTTTGTGCTCCGCGTGACACAGTGTTGGAATTGAGTTTGAGGCCAAGAAGTAATTGTATGAAACCTTGAGAAATCGAAACTTGTACAAAAACTATTTCTGCACGTTTCGAAATAGATTCGCAATAAAGTTCTAGCCAGTAGTCATCAAAACTTGAAGAGCTCGTTCATTATCTCATGAAAAGGAGTACATTTCATGATATTGACTAACGCTTTCTCACCGAAACAAGTTCATCACTCAAACACATTCCGTACTTACCTCTCGAACGTATTGGTTTCCGTCGCCGAAACATAACAGTAAATACGGCAGAACGTGGACGATATAAGGTTCGAACAGACGGCCCAGCATGATACAGAACATTTCAAAAGCGAGTAGAGCGCCCTCCCTATGCCTGCAAACAATTGAAGCACGTGTTAAACACCTACTCAAAGATATAGGCGAAAAAAAAACAAGATGACATTCCCATAATCCAAATATTGCAAACCTAAAATTCTTTTTGTCTTGGATAGCCTCCGTCAGTGTGTTCATGATATCCAACTGCTTGAACGCGATAATTCCCAGGCCTTTCGTCACGCCTGCGAGACCGTAAGCGGCTCCTGATGACAAGGCGGTTAACATTAGGAGCTGTTGTTTACACGAAGAAAACATTCCAAGAGAGGCAAGTCACAAACTACCCTAATTTGTAGCGGAAAACACATTGTATTCAGCACACCCCTACTCCAAGCAATTTTCTCACCTTTCCTTTCACCATACTTTTCCGACTCCAGCAAGACCAGCAGTAGTTTCTTGACGATCTCAGGCGCGTCGGCCTTGACAGCGGGCACCAACGGCGTCAGACACTTTGCCACGGCTTCTTGCACCTTGACAAAATATTAGAATGAGTGTTCAATTTCAGATGACGAATTTACAAATTGCTAGCTTCATCTCCCACGGTAGTTAATCAGCAAGGATTCGAAGGCGACAAGTACTGTACAGTTACAAGGTCTTGCTAATCGGCCGTCACTAGGCAAAGCACAAATTTTCCATTTGAACAAGGAATCAAGCATTTGGGACAGTTAAACAAGAAAAAAGAACAGCTGAACATCGAAATTTCTAGATTTCATTTCACTCCCATTTCCACGCATTCTGCCAACAACAAATTTCCTTTGTACAAAGTCAGCGTCAACATTTTAGCACGCCTAGCGCAAGTTGAGTAGATGCATTGAAATTTGGCTACTCCACAAAACATTATATATTCGAAAACTTCATTACAGCCACATTGCCACAGCTTCCGCCTACACCGTAAAAAGTCGGTGTCCATATTTTGGTTCAGTCAAATATCTAACAGCAGTCGACTCATAGAGAATTGTGGTGAAATGCCGCATAAAAAATACGGCTTTCCGAATTGCCATCACAGCCCCAATGCTACGGCTTCCATTGACAACAAATTTTCGCCATAAAAAGTCAGAGTCAAAGTTTTTGCTCGCTCAAATGTCAAATACCAGTCGAATCTGAGAGAATTGTGGAGAGATTCCACGTAGAAATATGGCATTCCGAAATATCAAACAGCGTTCCCGTCAAGAAAAGGACTCAAAGCCGTCAAATTGCAGAAAGAATTGCACCTGCTGCGATGGCGTCGAAAGCGTCTCCGTGAGCTTCGCAAAAATTGGCTTCACCCGCGCGTCGCTCTTGTCCAGATGTCGCGCCAGAGTGCCGAGCAAGATCACGACGCTCTGCCGTACCGCGTCGAAATTGCTGCCGTCGGGCGCCTGCGATGTAGGATTTTACGAATTGCAGTAGTCGCTTGGAAAATTTGGACGTTACCTGCTTGAGAAAAGCTTCGAAAATCTTCATGAGCTCGTCGGTACAGGTTTTTCCGTGGGCTTCGACAGCCTGTAGCGCCGCATTAAGCATTGCCGTTCGAACCTGCAAAAAGGGGTTTCGGGAAGTTTTAGACGAGAAGTTTCTATTTGTGAAAAAGTGCAGCGGTGTACGCCTCTATATATAAACAACCGGAACGGTAAAAGTCTATAAAACGAAAGCTATTTGTACCGTTGTAATACAACTGCATGTAATCCTAGCTAGGGTATGTTTTAGAAAGCTCAAATACGCATCTTCAAAATTCCATGTTCTGCACCACAGAGAAAATTTGGTCTTTTTTTCAACCATATACTTTCGTAGCGCTTAGTGGGTTGATCACAGCTTGACATAAATTTGTCCCCACTAACGTATATACTGCTTTGTACGTACATGTTTCGGGCGCTGCGATACGACCGACTGACAGCTTCAACATTGAGATGGGCATCGAAACTATTATTTTTGTTGACAATGCAACTGTTAGTGGGAAAGCGTAGTATAATTTACCACTCAAAACATTGTGTCCAGCCGACAAAATAGCGTAACGGAGGAGCGCCCGGCTTCCTGATTGGTTGGTCATGGGTTCAATTCAAAGACCAGACCAGTCAGACCAGATTAGCAGCACTTGTATCCATGGCATTCTTCCTTGGCGTTCAGCATTATCGGGATATCATGGAGGGGTGGCGCTAGACTTGGCTATATCTGTACCTTCCTTGTCAGCAGCATATGTACGATGTCCATAATGCTCTATTGGTATGCATATGCACATATCGTGTGTATGTATACCATGAGTCGGTGTGTATGCCGTCAAAACATCAAAGACAAAAATATACTACATCCTATTCCTGTTCCATTCCTACAGTCAAGTCATACCATCTGCACAACCAGGCCAGCACAAATTCAACACCATAAAACTCGATACACACCTCTGCATTAGGGTCCTTCAACGCTCCCGGCACGTAAAACGAAAACAACTTCCCCACCATGTCCGCGGGCACACAAGTCGCGATTTTCTGCAACGCTTTCGCGACACCGACCCTGCAACTGTACCTGTCGACAGATTCGCTGATACCGCCGCGCACTCTACTCTGAGATACCGGCTCTGGAATCTAAACGACGTAGCGATAAAAAAGGTAGCGTTCGATATAAATAATAAACGGCGCGTACCAGCAGGCTCAGAGTGCCGTAAAGCTGCATAAGAGAATTCGATATGGACGGAATCACGCCGCGATGGTTTTCAAGCGCCATGCTCAATGCCGTGGCGGCAGCCTCTTGGACTTTATCATCGTTGTCCGAGATTTCTTTCTGTAATCGGACGATTTCAAGTTTCAGGCACAAGTCTTATCATCATAACCAACGTTGCCATCAACACGCAAGAAATATTCAGGACAGCGCCAAATTCTAAGTGGCTTAACCGGGAATTTGGGACACTGATGTCTAAATAAAAGGTCATCACGTCGCTGGAAAACAAACTGTGCTATGTCCATTTTCAGAATTTCTGAATTTTTTTTCTCCTGTCACACTATTTGGACATATCTTTTTTGTTTTGACTGGGTTCTAAGTTCCCAAATAGCATGAATTTCTAGTGAAGTTGACATACAAACCTGAATTTTCAAGATAGATTAAAATCAAAAGTCAAAATTTCTAAAAATGGACATAGCACGGTTTGGTTCACATCCCAGCCCAGAACCGGGGTCCTCACTGTCATTTGGTTAATTGGAAGCCAAGTTTGTATCGTCCGTGTAGCTACTACGATTGGAAATAGGTAAAATGCAGTTTCATAACACACCGCCCTTCAAAATAAGAACATATCTCATAAATATGAATGACAAACCTGATACAACATAGTTTTGCTGATAAAGTCAATATTAAAATGCAACATATGTAGCTGGAAATCCCAATTACTGATAATAATTTGAAAAATATAGCCCACACCGACTTCGTCTATTACAATTAAACCTCCGGACGAGCTCACAATGACGTTAGTAAGAAACCAGGATATTCCACATTGGTATATCGAACTTAAGGAAATACAACGGTTTGAGATCCTTATTGCAAGGAATCTAAAAGCTACCGTAAACACCAATATCGACCCAAGTTGACCGAAAGTGATATTTCTACTGAGACGGACACCAGTTGGGTTCATGGGTCCAATTTCAACGTTCCGGCCAAGGCGCGCTCAAAAACAAAAAGGTACGCACGAGTAAATCGTCGCAAAGCGTCTCGCCGGTTTCCAGACGCAACTCGTTCCAGATGTCTCTGGCCAGTTCGCTGCAGGACTCGTCGACGTCGTGGCACGCGATCCACACGCGGCACGTCAAGGTCCGCGACGCCGCGTCCTTTGCCGGCCCGGTAGGCAGCAGCTTCACGAGCGATTTCAAAGCCTAAAGGAAATAGCGTGATGGAGTTCGAGTCAAAAATATTTGGGACTCGAAGTGTGGACAACTATATTTTCTATAACTCATTGGAGAAAGTAATATAACTTGTCAATAAGTAACCGTCAGATTTGTAGATCGTCTATAGTCGTTCGTGGCCACCTAAATCCAGAGGTGGTCGGAAACAAAGCATTTCTACTTGCTCAAAGTGCTGTAGTAGGTTTCACCTGCTAGCAATTACTAATAAAATAGTTGTGATTTCGGAATACTTCTACTTCACAGCTTCCAAGTCAAAACAAGGCTTGGAAAACGGTATTTCTGTTCATACTCGAGCAGAAACTTACAACGTCACTTCGATTTCTATTTGATTACCAACAACGACGAATTTCGAAGTCTTTCAAAGTCTATGTTCGGATACGCAGATCGAAATCCTACACGCTGTTCCGCAAAACAAGCACCATACAGCTCAACCGCCTCGAATATCTACTCTACCGCCAGAACATTCACACCCATTCGGCAGATCTTACTTGCAACGCAGTTCCTCTTAACGCATCGGTCGAGGACAGCAGACAGTCGGCGAGGATTTGGATTTCCGATTCCAATTCTGCGTAGCTGTTGGAGTATTAAAACATATACGATCACTATCAGTACTGCACATTCTAAACACGAGTTAACGGCATTATGAACGTAAATCTGACTTAGCACAGCATTAATATTATTGGTGGGTTGGGTATAATCACCTTTTGTAAGCGGCTGCTATCGCTGTGCAAGCAGATACGAACACATCGCAAGCCGAAGTTTGTATCGGTCCCTCCTTGTTTTCAATAAACGCCTTCAGTTTCCGTAACAGCTTCTCACGAGGTAGTACTTTGGCCCCAAATTCTAGAATATGTAAAAGTTGAAGAATAGTGGCCAAACTTTTCAAAGTATTTAACCACACGCTCCGGTTAGGAGCAGATACTGCCGAGAGTATGTCCTTCTAAAAGTAACCCCGCAGGTGGAAGACAAATCAGGCTTTTCGTTTTCGACCAGGACGGGTAGGGGCTAGTCTTTGGTAACTAATTCGCGCTTAAATGAGGTAGAATGACCACAAGACGATGTAAACTTTGTACCAATGTTCGAAATCAATTTGGGAATCGATCCACGAGACAAAATACCAACCGTCGGCCAACGATCTGTCGCTGTGCGCTTTGATAATCTTCAACGCGGACACCGTCACTTTTTCGTCGATTTCGACGCCGTCAATCTTATCGTCCAACATATTTCCGAGCAGCGGGTAAAAGTAACAGAAACAGGCGGACGAAAAAGGAGCTGAAACAAAGTCTCGTATTTTATGGTTCGGAAAAATTACGTCTAGCTGTTGAAGAGAGGTGGGATACTTTCAATATCGCAAGACATCTTCACGACAACGGAAAATGACCAATCACACCACAAATAGAGCATATATCCAGAAAAGCGATAGCATTCGATCTCAAAAGTACTTTCTACGAATGCCGAAGTGCAAAAACAAACCGTATATGGGTCAGATTCTCATGATACAACTGTCGATCACCGCCGACAAGTGTCATCCGGTAATATTCGGGTTTATTTCAACAGGAATATATTATACAACTGTATATTGGGAACAAAACTAGACATACTTCATCACCGACAAACCCTGCCAATCAAACAATATATTACCAGTTGTAACAGTGCCCCTCCCTCCGATCTTCGACCTGTCGTAAAGTATCCTCGTGAGCCTACAAGCGCACCGGCTCAAATCTTCCGCCTTCCAATCCTGCGAAATATCGCAAGCCACTCCGCGAAGCCGCAGGACCGCGTACGCGATCTGAACGTCAATGCGACTCATCGCGTCGCAGTCCACAATGTCTTTGACTTTGAGAAAGAGATCGGACGCGGGCTGAGCGGCCAGACGCGACGGCACCAGCGGCAAGACCAGGTCCATTATATCCGGCACGAACTGCTTCAGACTCCCGCAGTTTGGTTGGGAGACGCACGATATCAGATACCGAACGGCGGACGTTGTCTTTTTGTTGACCTGCAGCACGGTTAATAGAAATTAGGACAACAATTTTAACGCAACGGCAACGAAACTACAAATTTTGATTCACAGATCAGCGGTAGATGATGCCGTGCTCAGTAGGGCCCGTTTTTGCATCTTTTGCAACTTTTTTTACAGCGCCCAGCAGCTTCCTAAATACTCGGAAGTTAGGTGGCATGGAGTTTTAACCTCTTTGGAAGAATCTTATATTGCTGCTTTTCTTCATTTTTTCATGCAGCTTTTTTCAACTTTTACGATTTTTCATGAAACTTTTTCCAACTTTTTTCGATTTCTCAAGCAACTAACTTTTTACTGGAAAAATTCGGCACTGTTTGTATTCACTGTCGTTTAAATTTGAGGTCATTTCTGATTTGCCGTACGTTCAGGCTAGACCGCCGAGTATTATATTTTCACTAGGTCAATTTTTTTAGGCTATCGATTTTGTTGAAGTTGCAACAGTGCCTTGGATATGGATCGATTCCAGTATCCAGCATATTTGACTGCAACAAAAACTTGCCCCAGTCATCAGGTGATCCAGACTGCGTAAGCAATAAGACCTTTTGTGCAGATTATTTTGTGGGTTTCTCTTTTGGGTCGTATTTTGTGACACGGTCGTTGACATACAACGTCCTTTCCGATCCTCTACTTCTTGCTGACGATTACCCCTGACGAATATATTCGGGTTCATTTCACTATCAATATACTATTCCAATGACGGTTTGAAACCGGGAAACGTTACAAGCCTCAGACGCCTTGCCAGAAATGAAGATCAGTCAGCCTGGTGTTTTTGCGACCCATTGGCACTTATTTCACACATTACCAACATGACAGGACAATCTGAAGCTAGACTCGCATGCGCCAATCAAAAGGAATAGTTCTTCTTTTCAACGACCGATAATCTACGCAGCTCAAAAATGAGTGAAGATACAAGAAAATAGCTAGACTCAATCAAAGTAGCAAAGAATAAAAAGTCAATTGTCACAGACACAGTCTTAAATCCAGTCAAAATTCGAAAGAAATTTTCAAGAGAACTATACCTGAAATAGATTTTTACGTATTTCCGACTCTTTCTGAAGTTCGGCCTCCACCATTTCAATTTGCTTTTTGGTGAGCGTCTGATCGAAGCCGTAATTTGCGTTCGGGTCCGCGTTCCGTTTTCTAGGACAACACAGATCGATTGAAAATAACGTAAACGATCGCACGCCGTCGCGACATTACTCCTTCGATCGTTTCGCTTCGATTTCTTTCTGCAGTTGCAGAAATTCCATTTGCTCCTTATGCGAGTAAGCCTTGTTCTCGCGTCTGACGTTTTTGTTCTCCGCGACGCGTGCCCCGCTGCAAAATTTTCGAAAATTACCGCATTCAGCACTAGATTACAATAACGGGTAAAAAGATTCGTCGATCGTTTTCGAATTTTACCCCGAATTTCAGATCTGAATAATTCCAAATTGTCAGAGAGAGGTAGTCAGTTAATAAGTATGTCTACTTATCCCGATTACTGACTGTAGTGTCATTTGTCAAGATGCATATTGTGATTTGAAGAGATTCTTGAGTTTCAGAACTCCACTATACAATTGAGTAGTATATTCACAGACTCGGTGCCTACAAAAGGAGTTCGTGTACCATCTAAAAATAGTACATTGAACTTAAGCGCTCTCTCCACCCCTATTATTCGAAATTTCATGCCGGCGACGTCATATTTTGTGATACAACTGTTGACATACAATGTTGTTTCCAATACTGACAATTACCCCTGACGAGTGTCAGCCGAAAATATTCCGGTTCATTTCCATATTAATACATTGTTTAATTGTACTTTGTGATTTACAAGTCACTAAAATACCAGACCAACCTCTTAATAATGTCTCTATTGCACAGTTGTCCCTCCGGGGTGCGCATGATGAGAATGTCGCTCTCGGAAACGGACACGATCGCCGGGTCCCGCAGAACGGGCCTGACGAATCGCAAGACGCTCGACATAACGGCGTCTGGAGCAATGCGCGTCAGATTCGATAACACGTTTTCTACGGATCTCTGAAAATGCAGAAACAAACTGTCGATGGTCAAAAAGTCAGGGTAGATTTTTACTAGTACAGTAGCCACAAGGGGCAATGATTCCAATCTGTGTAAGACTAGGGCAGCAGCCTACACCCTGTGTTGTCTCAAAGCACGCTGAAATTGGTATGGTGTAAAAATACCAAATGATCTCACATATTGTTTGGATGTCATAATAAGCGACAATTGAATAATCGACTTAACACTAATACTCTCAATCGAATCACTTCCGCACTAACGAACACTGTTTCGCCATACAGTTCACAGAAATTTGAAAAAGTAAACCTTCTTTGGCACACCCACATCACAGTGATTTATCAGAGTAGGGAGAAATGTGCATCACTTGATCTGCAATTGTTCAAAGATCCCAAACTATACAACCAACAGCCTCAATAACATTTGGCCAGTACACAAAATGCTGGAAGCGTATATATCGGTACCGTACTTTTGATTGCTTCTGTTCTTAATTATTTAGCAGCGACCCCGAGCACTGATACTTGATACACGTAATAAAACATTCGACATATACCTGATTTTCTTCGTATCCCGATACGCAAGTGTCCATGATAGCGTCGCAATGGCTTTCGATGAATTGCAGGGCGTCAACGTTGAGTTTGAACAGGAATTCGACCCACGTATCGGGACGAATTGCAACTGAGGAACATAGTTAACTTGTAATTATCACCAACATTGCCGATACTGAGCGGGCAGCGAAAGAAAGTTTTTCGTCTGCCAACATTGAGTAACTCCTTTACCTACACATATAGGCCATGTATCAATATCAATACACTGTCGCAACTTGCTATTAGAAACCTTGCCGATTATGCTGTTGGCGTTTTGAGACGCGATCAACTTTTGGTATTTCACAAGACACGGCAGTTGAAGGTAGCCAGATAGAAGCAGAAAAATAAACAAATGCCTGAAACTGGTGGGATAGACGCCTTGCAAGAGCCTGAAGTTTTATGAGCAGTAGGGCTCTTCAGAAATAACTTTTTTTCTCAAATCGTACTGGCTACTTGATAAAACTGTCAGGTTACCTAATTTAAGCCTACACACAGAATCTGATTCAATTCCAGCCAGTAACCGCTTTGCTACAGGAGAAGTAAGTTTCTATTTATTACATAAAAATAAATAATAGAAATTTGAAAATTTTCTGTTCACCCCATGAAAGTGTTAAGCTGTCTATAGAAACGATGCTCACCAAATTTGGTTCAATTCCAACCAGTGGAAGCGTAGTTATTGCCGTCGAAAAATTTGGATTTTAATAAAATAGTATTTATGGTGAGCACAACTATAATAAATAAACAAAGAATCGGTCACCATAAATACTATTTTATTCAAATCCAAATTTTTCGACGGCAATAACTACGCTTCCACTGGTTGGAATGGAACCAAATAGCAAAGTAGCCAGTACGATTTGAGAAAAAAAGTCATTTTTGAAGAGCCCTAATGAACAGTGCTGAAATCGATACTCTTAAAAGCACTTTGGAAGTCGAGTTGTAGATGCCTGCGATATGGAGTTCCAATATGTTGGATTATGTGAATGCGGGCAGTGGCACGATTTTTGAATATAAGCAATTCGTTCGAACAAGAATCTTCCATGTTTCAACAATGTATAATTTCAAAACATTGGGTTTTGCTAGAAAGCGGATTTCTAATGATAATGTCGCCACATATCGCTATCGGTGCCGTTACACTTGAATAATATCACAATTTCACAGCTAAATTCACCATTAATGAACACAACGCGCTGTTCCATACCTCACATCACTGGTTTAACGCTGTGGACGAGACGAGACCAAAATGTGCGTTCTCGTGAGGCTAAGAGTATGGACGAGACCAAAATGTGCGTTCTCGTGAGGCTAAGAGTATGACATCACTGATCAGACATCGCAAGACTACGCATAGATGCATACCCACGATAAATCAAGGTCCAGCATCTATGGTGAACGCCAAACACCATATCACAAAGCCATAACAAATTCGAAATCTTACCAATACAAGGATGATGACATGTCAGCAGTACACTTATCGCGTGCACAGACGCTTTGCTCTTGAAAGACTGCGTGTCGGGTACGTGCAGCAGCAGAGTCAACGCGGCCGACAGCCTCCGAAACCGTAGCTGTTTCGTCGTGTCCTCCTCGTCCACGGACTGCTCCGTTATGGCATGCTGGTCTTTCAGAATGACCCGATACTCGGACAGCATGATGTCGAAGGTTTCCACTGAAATAGACGAGGTAACGGATTCAGGGACACACTGAGTC